>VXBP01000090.1:165271-242771 GCA_013400115.1 Rhinopomastus cyanomelas | reverse complement strand
AGACACTGGTTGGTTTTGCCACACTTCCAGCTCTGGCATGATCTTAAGTATGTCAGGGCTGGCAAAAATTTCAGTTCTGAAAATGAGACCTGCTAGATCTGAGCTTCACATTTCAGAGAAATTTGGGTCTTTTAAGGTCACTGATTCTATTTTGGTCAAGGAAATACCACACATGTGTTTTACATGTTGGCCCTGTAACTGGTTTGGTGCTGGGCATGTGTCACACTTACATGTAATCCTGAACTGATATGCAAGGTCTAAGGGCAAAATACTGTCAGAGAGAGCCTGTGTGTTCCCACTATAGCAACCCCTTTTAAACAGACATATGCAATAATATGTTTAAAACCCACCTGGGTGTGCTCCTGTGTGACTTGGTCTAGGTGATCCTGCTGTGGCCGGGGGGATTGGACTAGATGGTCTTTCGAGGTCCCTTCCAATCCCTAATGATTCTATGATTCTATGAATATGGTTGGTAAAATGTATATAACCTGATTACTAGTACCTTCATGGCATTTTAGGGATGGTGACATCACTACAGCCCATTTTACCATATCACAGAAAATCATAAGCAGTATTGCAGGAGGGTGAAAATCTCCATATTTATGAATGAGTGGTGGATGATTAAGATAAAAGCATCCCTGCTATTGATGACAGATCTCTCTCAGCTACTAAAATAATAAAACTACATAATGCTGGGACACTTCGAACTCAGCATTCCAAGAAGGTGACTGAATGCAAACACTGGCAGTCATGTCTCCCCATGCCTTGGTGCCAAAACCTGCCAGAGAGCACAGCCTCCAGTATTCCACATGGACTAGCTGTAGCTCAAATCACAACCTGCTTGTCCTTACTATTGTCTACTGAAACTCAGTGCTGGGCTCAAGTGCACTCATCAGGTCTTCACCACACCAAACCCAGTGTATAGCTTGCGGCATCACGATCACTCAACACCATAACCTTATGGATTTCCATGGTGATATGTTTTTGTGTAGCAAAAATATGTTCCGCAAGATATTTTCTTCAGTATGATGCCCCAAAGAAGTATTTAGAGCCACGATCTTCCTTGGTAGAAGCAGCCCCAGTCCCATGCAGGAGATACTTGTCACAAGCAGTACCAGTTTCATAAGCTGAGACTCTCTTACTCATTTTCACAGCATTGATGAGGAGCCAAGACCACAGTTCCACAGCAGTCCCATATCCCGGCACTGAGCTCAAACACAGTGGGTGGGTTTGTGCAAAATACTGTTAGCACCACCAAAACCTACTGACGACCAGACACCAGTCTAGCAAAGCTCCAGGGGCAAACTATCAAAATACAGCCCGGTATAAAATATTTTTATTGCATATATTAATCTGGTTTTCCTTAGAAAAGAAGGCACTCTTTTCCCCAAGTGAAAATCATGGGATTTAATAGCAAAAAGTGTGTCTCTTTGGAAGAAGGTGGAATATCTCAGCCATGCTGGAAAACCACTGCACACTGGTCTGATACTAGCCTGGATCCAATTAGAAACACTTTTCAGTTTTACCCCAGGTGGAATTGCCCAATTATAAAAGCAAAAGCCCGCACTTGACAGGAAATGGAGAAAGTTGTTCTTGCTGAAGAAAGGAATAGAGATCTGTTCAGTGCTCCACAAAAATCTCACACAAACCTGGCAAGCTGAGCTCAGCTCTCAAACCGAATATCAAATCAATTTTGTGCTCAATGGTTAGTATCATTTGTCCTTCCTCGAGAAGAGGAAAAACCTTGGTTCTCCATCAGGGAGAAAGCAAACTTCTCCAGACCATGATGGACACCACTCATACAGAACTGCTCTACCTAACTACTTCTCCTCAGTGCTGGTTTGTGCTCAACCCAACCTTGCAAGAGAAGGCAACCAGTTCAGCGTGGTTCCTCTCAAGAACTCGGCACCAGTTTGAATAACGGAAATGCCAGCTGTTACTCAAAGCTACCATCCATCACACCATAAAGGACGTAGCAATGGACACTATGCAAGCCCAAAGCTCAGGAGCAGCACATACACAGAATCCTTTTGCGTGAGTATGTGCAGCACTAACAGCCCCAGATCCTCAGGGACTCAGACAGTGCCAGCAAGTATATGGTAAAGACTTTCTTCAACAGGTGCTTAAGTCCTGCCATATGATTTAATAAACTAGGGTTCAAAGTTGAAAATTCCATACTGGTTTTATTTTTTATTAAAGTAAAAATTACACAAATGCTCACACAAAGCTAATTACCCCAAGTTACTTTGAAAACAATGAGACAAATTCCATGTATCTCTCCCATGTATACACAAGGCCGACAAAAATAGGTGGACTGGTCTAGAACCTTTCTGTCTTTTGCATCCAAGACACAAAGGTGCTTTCAAGCTATTTCATAAATGTAATCTTGCTCTATTTAACGAAAATTATTCTAAAAACCTTAGAACACAGGAAGCAACAGTACTGAGAGGAGTACTGAGTGATGTGACATGTGTGACGAAATTCAGTTGATACAAGGACTCAGTTAGCTGACTATGTGATAAAGGAAAATGCTCTATTCCAGCCTCTGTTTCTCTTTTTCTCATGTAGCATCAAAAAAGAATACTATTTGGATTTTTCTGCAAAAGAATCCTACCTAGGCCATGATCATAACTGACTACGAGATTCAATTTGCAGAATCTGATTTAAGAGATAGCTACAGCAAGACATTATTCAGTAGAATAAACTACAGACCAACCCAGGTTTGTAAGGGTTAACAAGTTAGGGGATACAAATAACTTCTTTTTAATTGCTTGCTGCAAACTTTTTGAACTGTTTTCCTGACTGCCTTTTCCAGGTCATACTCAGAAGCTGATATACCAAGCCACTCTACCATGTGCCTGACCCAAATGCAAGGAGGACAGGAACCTTCACAAAAGCAAAGAAAAAGGAAAGGAAAAGATAAAAGGGAAAATAAATGCCTCTCCTCAGAAGATATGCAGAACTATACTAGAAATGCAGAAGGTTGAGATAGTTTGGACAAATGCCCAAACTTCTAGAGTTTAATCAAAATGAAACAGCCAATCCTCTTCCCCTTTTGAGATTTGCCCAGCAACAATTACGATCAGTTTTAAAAACCACAAGTACTTAATAAAAGCTGGAATATTATAAATCTTCTGCCACATGAAGCTAATAAAAATAAATAATAATAATAAATTTTAATGTTTAAGGCACCCAGGCCCAAAGGCACTAACCTGCGCTTGTGACTCAAGTCAATTATATTAATAGTTCTAGAAATATTTGGATAAATGTTGTTTTTGCAAAAGGGTACTTTTTTCTACATACTTGTCAGGTCTTAGACTGATTATATGGACTGCACTAGGACTTGTAATGAGATTGTTGAAGACATTATTCCATTTACATGTTCAGCTGACATTATTAAATCTCTATTTGTTTCTATCACAGAGAATTTAGAAATATGTTCCAGAGCACATGTTGCTGGCCATATGGGCCATCAGCAACCTCATTCTTTCCAGTTCTATATTAAAGTTAACAACATCAGTGCTGGCTTGCACCAGCTGCTCAGCCTGGAATGCCTGTTCAGGCCAACAGCCCCAGACATCTCTTCTGAACCACAAGAAATCATTTCTTTTCCTAGCCTTGGAACTGATACTTTTTGTTTCTCACTGCCTCATCCCACCTACTTTCCATGTCCATTTAAACACAGACTATTCCACAACACTGTGGTTGCTACCAGCCCAAACCCAGCAGGCGGATAATGTTTCTGCATCACCTACGCAGTGCAGAAAACATTCATTTTTAAGGGAAAGCCTATGGTTTAGCTGGCCTGGTTCTAGCAGGAAGAGCAGAGGTAAAACATCAATCATCACTCTGAAAAGTTTGGAGATTATGGCCAACTGCAGTGTGATTTCAGTGTCATGATCCCACAAACAGAAGATTGTCTGTGAGCCCCAAATCTGAGCGCTTTTGCAACTTTTTTTCCAATAAAAAAATCCCATATAAATATTCCAGTGGCTTTTGCTGGCAGAAGGGATAAGTAAAAGCTAAGTAAAGATATTTTGATTGCCCTAGTTAATAAAAATAAGGCACTATCAAGTGAGTGCTGCGTATTAATGTTCAGGAACTGCACTAATGACATTTTCATCCTCAGGGATTGGGTACCAGCACCCTAGCGAAAGTGGCAAATAGTGTGCTTTCACTTCACTAATTTGTAAAAGCAAAAATTGAAAGCAAACACACACATGCAAAAAAACCCTGTCTTATTTTGGCAATATGTTGGAGCCCTTCTAGAAATCCTTGAAGCTGTTTTCATTATCCTACTACTTGAAAGGCCAAATGCCTTAATTACCATGAGACCAACTAGCTATAGAGGGCTCAGAAAGAGCCATAAGAACACTTTAGAGTGGCTTAAAATAGCTTTTTCACCTCCTAAAAATAAACCAATATACAGAGAAAAACTTGGACCCCTTTTCAAGACAATGGAGAAGTGCGAGGCCAGCCCCATGGGTCCCCCAGTCCCAGCACCACTGCTGCTCTCTCATGCCAGGATGCTTTTCCAAGAGCATGATGCTGTCCTCTATCAAAACCCATTTCTAGCCTAAACTGAGTCTGACCAGCTTTGACTCTTGAGCCAGAATTAATTTTTTGGGAGGAAATTCTACATTTGGGAGGGAAAGGATGAAACATTTTATGAGGTCAGCTTGCCAGCAAAAAAAAGGCAGTGATAGGAATACAGGGGAAGAAAACATTTCCTGGGTCACTAAGATTTATCCAGCAGTACCAGAATGAACTAATTCATATATTGTCTTTCACAAACTGACCCAGCTCTTGCAACAGGCAGAAATGTTGGGATCCACCTCAAAAACAGAGCATGAGACCTACAGTGGCTGGTTGTTCTTCTGTGGTTCCTGTCCCCCACTGTTGCCACCTTTGTGAAGGTGCAAAGAACAATACAACATTGGCAACATGCATTCTTAACCCAGAAGCTGCGCTCTTTGCGGTTTTTTGGTTTATTCAAAGCATCCACTGCTGAAGAGGCCCCTCTGTAGCACCACAAGTTCAAAAAGTAGATGGAAGGTCTAGGAGAGAAAAATTAAATATGGTGTCTGAAGAGGATAAGCCTCTAGATCAAGAGCTCTGAGACTGGCACCATGAAAAGTGCAAAAGATGAGCTTTGGTATAGTCTTGACATTGATGGCTTAATGAAATTTGGCAAGTCCTTCAAATTCTCTGCTTCAGTTTTCCAGTCTGCAATATAACCATTATTATTTAACCATCCTTGTAAAGGGCTTCATCATCCATAGATGCACACATCCACCGGGACAGTCCTGACAATAATTTCAGCTTCATATCAGATTACACGATCATTATTAACCTTCTAGCTTGTGCTACTGAAGGGTCAAATCCATCTCAACTTAGCAGACAAAGCTCTACTGACTTCACTTTAGTTGCAGTCCCTTACTCCAGGACTGGATTGAGTCCTGGGCATTTTTCAATTTAAAATACACTGGCGAGGCAAAGCCACCGCTGTTCCTTCCAGGGGTGGTCTGATTTCATTTACAAGTATTTGTGCTGGCAAGTCCTACATAATATTCAGATACAATTGTGCCTGAGTATTAAATATAATGGGTTGGATGTTATGAATAGGGAAATGAGATAACTTGGTAAAGGAGGTTTGACAGCAAGACTGAAAGAATGAAGATTCAACTTAAGCTGCTGAAAGCCTAACGAGATAAAGACAGGCAGGGGAGAGTTCCCTTAAATGTGATGAAAATAAAGCCTGAAGGGGTGGAATGATAGAGAGGCTAAGGAGTACATGCTTCAAGACAGAAGATGAATGTGCCCAACATGACAGTAACATGTAGCTAAATTAATCAAAGCACCCACAGCACTAAATCGAACCAAAACATTTAGATTTATGCAGAAATCCCAGAACAGCAGATGCAAGACACACACAGAAGGATGTGTCTTTTCTATCTAAATTAATTTTCCATATTTTTGGTCTTTTAGCTGTCTGTGTCACCAGGAACGTTATAAATCTGATTTTTACATTTTAAATGCAGTCGTCTGCCTCAGTGTCAAACCCACAGTTCCCACAGCACACACTATTATGTGTCCCCATTAAAGATATCAGGGCTCATGTCATATATACTGAAGCTAAATCACCAGGAAATGTTTCCTAAAAATCACAGCAGCTCAAAAGAAAACTGTTACAACCACTGATATTTCACACAAAGTATAATTTTCAATTAATTCCATTTCCATGACTCACACCTTTGGTGAGCCCCATGGTTCTGCTGGGCAGCAGCTCTGCTCACCCTTCATCTCTGTGCTGCTGCAGTTGCCTGCAGCTTCTCCAGGAACTTCTCCAGAGGCTCCTCCACTCTCACAACCTTGGCAGAGGTTGGCAGTTCGACTTCTAGATCCTCCTGTCTCCCAAAGGCCAGTCAGTAAATTTGGAGTCATTGCCACCCCAGCTTGGGTTTTAATCAGTGGTTGCCTGTCTTGCTCAAAAGGCAAAAACTCCCAATCAAGGCAACTGCTAGAGACTAAGTAAGTTCAGATCAGATCCTGATCTCACTTGCACCCAAGTGTAATTTGAATTTACAGAAGAATTTGGCCCCAAGGATACAAGTGATTGCCCCAATCTGCACTGCAAGCCCAGTAAATGAAGAGCAAAGCAATGCCCTCCACAACTGACAGAAACACTGAGTGTGTCTGTTATTACACCCCAAGTATGTGCTATATGCCAACTTGTTACCCCACATCCTGCTTTAAGCACCCCCTTCAGCCCTATCATCCAGAGGCAGGTGTCTGGAAGGACCAGCTTCCATACCTTTTATGTGTCCGTGACTTCGCGTAGAGTCACCTCTTTATTTGCAGATAGGTAAGTTTATGACACACAACAAGAGTGAAAAAGAAGAGCATTGCCTGGCACTATCACTCCCTCTATTGGAAAAAGAGTCGTTTCCTGGGAATGTGCATTACATTCCCTAGAACAATTGGAAAACGAAGTGATCCACGCACAAACAAAAATCTTTAATGCACTTGAAAAGAGGCTGGGCAACCAGGGCATTATTTTCCACTTCACAGAGACCGAGGCAACATAACATGCTGCAAAACCAAATCCTGCTTTAAAATTGGATAAAATTTAGACTTGTGAAAAACAGAAGCCATTAAACAAAAATTCAATTTATTTACAGTCCACTGCATGGTGTCTGTTCTCCTGTGGCACCCAGCAGCTCTCAGGGCAATTAGCGCACATAGCTCTTGCCGATACAAAATACATGGTTTTCTAAACAAAGCCTCCTTCCCCTTCTGCTGCCCCTTAGAGGAAAAAGTCTATGACGACAGAGCATAGACATGTTCTCCTTCTGACATCATTTCTATGTCATATGTGAGATAAGCCAAAAAGAGCAGGCAAGATTTAAATCCCACGGGAAGGAGCAAAAGTGACAATGGGGTTTCTGTGCCTTTTCCCTTCTTCTGCTGTTTTTTCCTTATAATGAAATGCAAATAAGGGTTTTCCCCAGCAAGGAACTGTGGCACAGTCACACACAGAAACTCCTGGGGTTGAGACAGGGACAACAGGTTCAAAACTAACTAACCGCAGCTCCAGCCTCCCTCACAGACCAACAAGGATTTTACCTCTAAAGAAAGTAGAGAAGATCCAATACTGTTCCATCTACAGAAAATGAATTATTTGGAGACAAATGTTTTACCAGTGTAAAGCAGGAATGTTCCCTAGAATTTGTCAGAATCGTGGATTTATGCCTAATGAAATTTATTGTCTGTAGGAAGATCATGAGAGAAAGGCAGCCAAGTACGTACTCAAAAAAATGTACTCAGAAAAAACTTTAGAATAACTTTTTCCACCAGCCAGGTCCATAGACAGATCCTGGTTGAGGATACAGACCTTGCTACAAGTGAAGGCTCCCACAGCTGGGAGTTGCCTTTTCTCAGATGTTTATCATACAGATAGGTAAGAGGAAGTTCTCAAGCATCCTGGATCTAGCTGTGGAAGCCACTCTCCCTGTTACCTTGTGGTCATCACCACCTTTCAATGCACATTTAGAGCAATCTGCCAGGAGAGATGGCAGAAGCAGGTAACTCCAACAGATGGTTCCAATCTTAACAATCTTAAGTGCAAAACCCTGCATCACTAGCAGCGTTGGGAAGGCTCCAGGATGCAATCCCACCTTTGGATATGGACAGCTGTAAAAGCCAGCTCAGAGCATTTAACAAGAGTTTAACAGGTTTAAGCCTGTTTCCCCGCATTAAGTATGGGTGCATACACTGGAAAAACAGGAGGTTAGCACGCGGTGCTCACTAGAGGAGAAACATCCACAGAGCAGGGGAGTTACATGGGGATTTAGTAACTACCCATTAGAGCTTTTCCAGTATCATGAAGTATTAGCCCACCTTTCTATGACATCCATACTGGAGAGAGTGATGGAGGACAGTGATTATGGGGAGAATGCTCAAAACCAGAAGGAAATTTAAACAAAAAAAAAACGAAATTTAAAAAACCCTGGTAATTCTTGGTAATTTAGGTTTGTAATTAATAATTTAGTGGTTAATAATTTTGAAATGAAAATAACATGGGATTTGATTTACAAAGAAAGGGTACAAAGCGAGACCTGTGTTGAAGGTAGGACTCCAGACACTTTGAAAGATCTTTGCAAATGCTTTTTATGCATCTCTTTAAAATGAAGATGTATCACACTATTTGTGAAGGATGCTCCAGCCTTTTTAAGATATTTTTAAATTTGTCTTCAAAGACTGAACTTTAAAAAAAAGTCTGAAGACATTTCCTTGGATTCCATTGAGAAAAATACTACTATTCACTGAGAAACAGTGCCACGACATTGCCATATTTCAGTTATTTCTGCCATCAGTTTTCAAATACCTCTGTACTGTAACTCAGGTATTGCCATATCCAAGTAGTGGATGGCCGTGAGAAGGGCTGCCCAGCTCTTGCTAACAGGATCAGACAAAACACTAGAGAAAATCAGGGCTAAATCTTGCCCAGGAAAACAGGTGTTCTCACTAAAGAGCTCACTACAGCTCTTCTCACTAAAATCTGTGGATTGCAATTTATAATTTAAAATTAAATTACCTCCTTCTTTAGCAATATAATGATTGGTATCTCAGTCCCTTCCCAACTCCTTGCAGAGCCTTGCTCTGCTCAGCCTATAAGAAGAGAGAGCAGCACAGAACAAAACAGAAAAGATGAATGTTAAAATGATCACACTTTTTTTTGTTAATATATGTCCTTTCAGTCCAGGCCTCACATAAAGCAGCACTGCTACTATTGGGTTTTTCGGTGTCTCCAAAATAAATACGCATCCAGAAGACTTATTCTCATATTTTCAGCTCCAACAGAGACATCCAGAGGTTTTTTGCTTCTTCTACCTTGGATGTACTTGCCTGTGTTGATTCAGAAGCAAACTAATGTATAGGACCTTAAATTCTGTGTGACTCTGGGTAATGTAATGAACACCAACGGACCTTAAATCTCCTGTATCTCATGGGTGTGTTTTACTGCATTAGATGGCAAAAGTCCAAGAAAAAATTTGCAGGGAGGGAAAAAAAAATACTAAAAACTGAAAAACACATTGCTACTGAATTTTCCAAACATATCACAGGAATGTGATCTCCCCCTAATATACATACTGACAATCCATTTGGAATTTTTATCCACAGTTATGAAGAAAAAGAAAACACTATTCCCTCAGAGGCCAATTTTCATGTTGCTCTGGAATTCTCATTTAAACATCTCAGAGAACTCTTTGACTTCTCTAGATATTAACCACTATTTGTATCTGGCTCAAGGCTCATGTCTGTTACTGTATGAGCTACATGGAAACAAATTCCTAATCATATTTCTGACAAGAGTCCTCACAATCTAGTTGGCTGCCATCATCCCATTTCCAGTATTTCACTAGTAAACCTGTAGGAAAGGTTTAGTCTCCTCTTTCCCATGTGTAACTCCCATTAACAAGAATTACCATATGTGTGCACATCAAGAGAATACATCGTTTAAGGAGGTGAAGGGCACAGCCGGTGCCGCTGCCGCAGCTTGCTTACAGATTCCAAGATGGAGATACATGGTGAGGAGTTTGCA
Source organism: Rhinopomastus cyanomelas (assembly GCA_013400115.1). Lineage (NCBI taxonomy): Eukaryota > Metazoa > Chordata > Aves > Bucerotiformes > Rhinopomastidae > Rhinopomastus > Rhinopomastus cyanomelas. The sequence goes on along the minus strand of VXBP01000090.1, from coordinate 232,666 downwards.
ATAGCTGAAGCAAATGCCTGTATCCTCCTCTCACACTGACATCCATCAGGATAAGCTGGGCTAAAATCAGGCTGATGATCCAGGGGCATTGCACAAGTGAGGCAAAGGGCACACCGGGTGTGATCCTCATCTGGCGATGGTGCTTAACATACGTGCCTCTGCCTCACAGAATCATAGAATCATACAATCATAGAATCATTAGGGATTGGAAGAGACCTTGAAAGATCATCTAGTCCAATCCCCCTGCAACAGCGGGATCACCTGGACCAGGTCACACAGGAACACCAACCACAGTCAAATTCACGTTTATATTGGTTTAGATATTAAAAATGTCCAAGATCAAGCCACTCTCAATGATTTTGTCAATTCCTTTTACCTACCTTTTCACAAATCAGGATGTTCTTCGATACAGAACTATATCGAATCAGTGACATCCTGCAAGTGACAAACTAGATAAAAGGCAAAGCTACAGGGAAATGAGAACGTGGTCTTTGGTGCAGAAAAAACCACCAGCAGCAGCAAGTACTGAAAAATACTTATTGTGTATATACAGAATGTAACCCTCTCAGATTAAAGAATTAGAGAGGTAACCCTCTCCTTGGGAGCAGTTACTTGTTCTGAGTGTTTCCAGGGGTACATACACCTCATCTCTCCTGGGCATGTTGGGGCCTGAGGGATGGATTGGCTTGCTGAAATCAAAGAGCACTGTAGAAAGCTTTTGGCATATGTCTCCAGAATGTCTTCCTCAGAAGTATTCTGCTCTCTGTCCTTATCCTGACACCATCTTTCAAAATTTCCAGGGTTGGAGTCTTTAGTCCCTTCTGTCCATTTTCCCCAGCATGGCCCCAGTTCATTTCAGAGGCTCAGAGACACTGTGTTCATTTTAGCCTTCCCATACATTTCCAAAAGAAAGCCCAGCATGTTGTGAACTACAAAAACAAAAGAAAGTTGTTTCACATGACTATTTGAATGAGAGATAATGGTATATGCAGCCCTAATATTTTCTCCCAACCCTGCAATACAGATGAGCATCACCTTGGTGACATCACAGCCCATGGAAAGTATTATTTGATGGGTTGCATACTGCTCAGAACAAAGAGCATATATTTATCTTCAAACTTGGAGCCACCTGGGAGGAATGCATTAGACGGTGAACCAAAACAGTCCATGATCCTTAACAAACCTGGAATTGAAAAGTAAACATTAGTCCTGTAGAGCAAAACAGTTTCATCTGAAGAGACTTAAACTTGAAGGAACTTTAAGAATCTTTTCCAAATTGTATGTAAGTTTATTGTCCATATTCCTGCTTGGAATATTTTTATGCCACTTCTTTATTTTCCTACTCTCCAATTCCTTTTGCTTCCTGAACCCTGTGTGTAGGTTCAGTCCTGAAGTCCTCCCAGGCCAAAAGTTTTTCAGTGGGAGTTTTGCTAAAGTCAGAACATGTGAATGGACTCTCAATTAACATTTTCAAGTGCTCACTTTGTAATTTCCCAACAGATCATAAGCCATGTAACCAGCTTGGCACACCATTTGCAGAGCAAAAACTCGTGATTAAATCCTCATACCCAGCCCAGAGTTTGGGTTTACGTTTGGAAATGTGATCCAAACGCTTTTAAGAACTTGGGTTTTATTTTGTTTTTTCATCATCTGCTGAGCAATACAAACCTGATTGTGCCTCCAAGGAAATCAGCAGTTCATTTCTCTACTACAGGAACAACGGCAAGACTAAAGCTTTAACAGCCTGAAAGAAAAGGCCTATCTACGGTCTGTGATGCCTACAGATATTTGTGTAATTGATGATTGTGTTTAGTGAGAGCACAGCTAAATCAAGGGAGGTGAAGACATTTAAACACAGATCTTCTTGTTTCAGTTCTCCATAGAATCACTTTTATGTTTTATTCATCACACTGAAGAAATCTACTGTTTTCACAACATCTGTAATTTGTCCGTGGGTTTATTGAGCTCTGCACGAGTGCATAATCCAGACACACACAGCAAAGTAAAGTGCAAGATTCTTAATATGCTTCGAAGGTGTCAGACTACTACAGCTGTTGACTTCTTCCAAAAAAATCAGAGTAGCTGAGACTAGAGCAAACTTTTTTCTATTCAAGCATAAAAACAAAAAGAAATACTAGAGAAAACTGTTTTAAAAATCAAATGCAAAGACTACGACTTGTGTAAGGCAGCACAGCACTGTTATCTGACTGCAGCAACTCCAACCAAAAGAGCAGAGATCTGCCCTAATAACACTGTAATAGATCATTCCTTTAAAACACACACTCCTATATACACAACGTATTCAGCATGTCTATCCTCTAGGATTATTATAGAGCCATAAGCAACAGCCACAATTATAGTTTCTATTTAAGAGATGCAAATCAATATTAATTAAAATTAGACAACTGTTTGCGATGTAAGGGGTCCTTGTAGTCAAAGGGCACAGTGGCCATTAAATATATTAAGAGTTATTACTTGAAAGATTTTAGACAAAGTCAATGCATCGCATGTCCTAAGGGACAGTTCAATGCTTCACTAATGTTGTACAACGTTTAACTATAGGTGCCATAATCAAAGGCAAACACAATTAAGTATCAAACAGTTGATATGCTCCCTCTAAAGAATCTACATTGAAATGCTTAATTAAACTTTTCTTTATTATTTAAAAAAAAGGAAAAAGAACTCCGTAGCTCTGCCTAACACCAAAATGAGCTCGTATGTGCTTCATATTAAATAACCTGCACATTAAGTTGTCTGTGTTTCTCCTGTTCATTATCATGAAGGCAGCATTTGCATTTCTTGATAGACTATTCCTCTTTCTTTCCCCTTTTTCCCTTGTCTTACATCAGTCAGTGGAATGAGTGCCACCACAGGCCATCATTAACCTTCCAAATCTGCCTCAAAACAAATAGTACAAGAGCTCACTAATTTGAAGATCAAAAAGCCACTTGTCCATTATATAATTGGAATGAAAGGCAAAATGTTGCAGTTCTGAAGAGCACAGTAATTACTAGCTGTTAATTGCTCTCTCGTGGTGGCTCACTTTTAATTAAAAAGAACAGCTCGTCGCAGGCCGATAAGCAATGGTGGAGACCACTGGTTTAATCAACAAAGCAGAAAAATTTGTTTCTGCCGCAGCCAACAACAGCTTGAGAAATCTTCAGATGTCCAATTGAGATTAAAAACTGTCTATTTAGTGCAGTCAGATTTTATTTTAACCAAGGAAATGACTATTTGAAGTCTTCCAATGTGAGTGTCCCCACCACATCCCCGCTGGTGCTGCAGGGACTAATCACTGGCTTGTGGTTGTGATCATTCAAGTAAAGAAATTTAGCTACTTTCCTCTTGACTCCATCATTCTTGGGTAATTGGCCTGTCTGAGGTGAGCAGTTGTGTTGGGTTATTTTTTTTAAAAAGAGCTTTAAAGTATGGAAGGCCCACAGACTGTGCATTTAATTACTGTTCATATTTCATGCAGTCAAACAGAATTTCATTTAAAAAGAAATTGATTTACCTACCAAAAAATCCCAACTTCATGCCCATGCCCCCTCCCCCAAAAAAATCTCTTTATATTCCCTGTGTTGGGTATATTCTTTCTTTTCTTTTGGTGGTTCTATTCACATGCCAAAAATATATGCGACTATCAAAGTTAATTCTGTCAGAGCTTTTGGTCTTTAACTCTTTCATCTAATGACAGTTGCCTTTACGGGGGGAACCCCACTGCATGTTGCAGTAATGGTTTATTTAGTTAAGCAGGTTAGGCAGGTTAAGTGGAACCATTTTGCCCTGGTTTGCCTCATCTCTCTCTAGCCATGAGCCAGCCTGCATTTCTCAGTGGCTTTCATACTTCCTCCCTTATTCTGCTCCCCAAGGTGTTATAGCAGCCCTTTGCTTCTTGTATTTATTTGCTCCTGTTGAGTGAAGGGCTCTGCTCCATATTGCACTCTGCAGATGAGACACACATGTACATAAAATCAGACCTGGCAAACCTTCTGGCAGCACCACACTCCCTCTCTGTCTTACTAGCACTGTGATATGGATGTTCAACAACTATGTATGACCTAATATAGGAAGAAAGGCATTTCCATTCAACGGGCTCCAGGCACTCTTGTTCTTTTTCTACCTTATTCCCATTAACATCTGGAAACAAATGTTGCTATGTGCAGCTATAAGCAACTTTGAAGTATTGGTCAACTTTTGTTTGAACTTTGAGGCATATTTCTGAGTTGAGTAAACTACAACTCTCAAGGCTGCTGAAGAATATTTTTCTGTTTTCCTTCACATATTGAGGGGAAAAAAAATTTTGTTTGGATTACTACATACACACAGAGAAAAATATATTGGTCTTTTTAGTCTCTTTGTAGGCTGCTAGCAATCACCTCTTTGTTCTGGGAACAGGTGGATTTTTGGTTAGTGTTTCTTTTGTATTTAAGGCTTCCTTCTTGGACAGACCCAAAAACATGGGGAAGAAGTTACTAGAGACCTTTTCTCTCTTAGTTCCCCTAAAAATCACTGTCAGTTGAACATAGCTACTCCCAAAACAGCAGCCAACCTCTCCTCCTTCCAACACAGCAAAGCTCTCGGGTGAGGGGTATCAGAAATCCTCCTCCTATTATTCACTTTCCCTCAAGCAAACTAGAACAAGAATTTTATTACTGGTTTCACTGGCAGCATGATCTGGCTCCTCTAGCCCTGAATTACAGGGTTTGAAATGTTCAATGAATGGTCAGTGCTGGATACTGTGAAGGATGTTGTCTTGGGAAACTGCCATAGTGATAATTGAATTTCCAAAGCATCTGCTCTATGCATTTAAGAAAGACATTGTCAAATGCCTTTTCATATATTCACTGATTCATGTTTATGGGCACTTCCTTATTTCTCATACAAAAATGGCCATTTTGAAAATCCTAATGAATATGGAATGTAGCATGTTCTATTAAACTTTAAGTGATCAAACCAGAACTATTAGTGCTATCACTACAGTCCTTAAGCTGATGACATAGTTTAAAACCTACCAAAAAAACTACGCTGTAACGTTTTTAGGTACATGCGTGCAAAAAAAGGGAGAATGCTAGACATTGTCTTAAATCAGTGTGCACCCATGGATAGTTATCTAACTAAGGGTTAGATATTTATCTAACAAAGATCTGTTTGGCCTTTGTTGGTCTATAAAAAAAGAAAAATAAAAGCTATATACTTTGAAATGTATATAGTTCAGGTGATGAAAAATAAAAATATTATGGAGTCGAACTTCTTCCTTATCCATGGACAAGCACTAGACAAATGAAATATTTGGTTTCAATCATAATTTCAGTCAGTTTTACCCTGTTTTTAATGCACCAGTTTAGGGCTACAAAACTAGCTGTAAATGCACATGTAAAAATATTAAGGAATTCTTTTTACTTCAATTTTTACTTTTAGTTTCCATATAGGAGTTTACACGTCTGTGCGTATTTAAACACTTTATACTTGAGCATATAAATTAATAGGGATGTAGATATATTGATATGTATTTTCAGTTTTGTCCGGGGTCAAACCTGGGATGGAACTGTTGCTCTAACCCTATTCCTGTGGTTCCCAGCCACCCCTGCCCCACAGACAGCATTTATCTCTAGCCCTTCTGCCCACTTATCTTCCTGTGCTCACTCCAGCTGCCCCGAAACGTGATAAACCCACGACCTCTCCCGATAAGGCAAGCTGCGAAGACGTCTGGTCTTTGCCACGTTTTTTCTGACCCCACACCTTTCCTGTTCCCAGTTTTCAGTGGGCACCTGTCACCACGGGCTCGACTTTCACAGCTCTCTCGCCTCTCCCTCCACCCTGCTCTGAGGGGCCGGAGGGGTTTATCGGAGGAAACACTTGCGCTTGCGGGGATGGCCTCCGCACCACGACAGATTAATCCGAGTTGAGTGCACTTCCTTCGGCCAGAGGACACCAATTACCGCGACGGCACCGGCAGCACAATGCGGGCGGACATCTGACAGGCCGGGTCCCGCCAGCTCCGCATTGTCCTCCCATCAGGCGCTGTCAGTTCCCAGCCTTAATTACATCCTGTTTACAAACACTCAGCCGGACTTCAGATGGAGCCTTAACAAAGGTTGACAAAGGTCAGGGCCACGTCACGAGGATGTTATCTGTCTGTGTGCTCTGGCTGATAAATGAGGAGGAGGAGGAGGAGGAGGAGGAGGAAGGAGGTGCAGGGTTGATTTTGGAGGTAGTGCGTAAAAACACGCGTTGGGGCCATGCAAAGTACCTGCGCTCCAGTGCCTTGGCCCAGGAGGAGCTTGGTGGCACTGAGGGTGGCACGTGTGCTCAGGATCACACAGTACTTTGTGTGAAGCAGCCATCAACAACCTGAAATGGCAGTGGCTGGAGCTGACCGATACATTGACCAAAATAATAATTATAAAAATCTTTCTAAACCTATTTGCTTGTCTCAAAATTGGCATTGTAAGAGCAGACCGTGCTGCTTGAAAAGAATTTATGACGTTTTTTGCACAGAGATCAAGAAGAGCTTCCCCCCTGCTTGTGACAGGGATGGGGACATCCTTCACGTCTCCCCCAGCCATGGGAGAACAAGCGCTGAAGCCAAGCCCAGATCTGTGTGTCCCCATGCTCTATCCTCACATGTTTTCCTTGTGCTATGGATATGGTCTCTCACCCTCTCTTTGGCACAGGGAGGGAAGATTATTTGGGAGAAGTTTTACAGCTTTGTAGGTGCACAATTAAATTATTCAGGGCTATGCTTCTGCCTCACATTTCCATGGTTTGCACAAACACTGCCACTTGATGTTTGATGTAGATAAGACCCAAGAGTAAAACACTAAGAATATTTGACTTTTGCATCTGATTCTGCACGTGTAGGAGCAAGGAAACTAGGATTTTCTGTTTGCCAGAGTTACCCATTTGACATTGTGGCCCTTCTCCAGTATCTTTTCTCAGAGGAAGATGGGCACAGGCATGAATTCAATTTTGTCTGCTACTCAAGGTGGAAAGTGTATAGAGGAGCCCAGAAATTAGATCAAATTAAATACTTGGTATGACATACTAATACAGGAGCTCATCAGGCTGACATAATCCTTTAATCTAGTTTCAGTTATTCCCACTTCCCATCTAATGTACCCAAACTTCACAGGATCACACCTTCATAGCCATTAAAATTAAACCCTACCTAGTCTGATTCCATATCACCTCTTTCAGGGGAAATACCAGATTGACAGGAAAACATCTTCAGGAGGAGTGCCCCTGCCTGCCCAAGCAGAGGCCCTACCTTTTTTGCATTACTTGAAAAAAACTTCTGATTTTGAGGTGAGATGTGACTGTCCTTGGTGAAAAAAGTGCATGTAAGATCATAACACAAGTGACCCTGATAACACAGAGACATGGTCATGACTTCTTTGGGACCATCTTGTAGTTTTGAATCTGTCATAATTTCAACAGAAATAATTCAAGCTTGTGCTTCTATAAATAAATGACCACACCAAAGGAAGAAAGGTCCCATCCATGTACCATGTAACAACCTATGATAAAAATCTGTCATCTCACCTGAAGCAGTTTACAGCTAGGGACTGACTACTACAGAAACCCAGTCCAGTCCAAAGTCAGTACAATCACACTTGGCTAATCCAAAAAACCATATGCAATGAAAAGAAATTAAACATTAAATTCTGTAGAATTAAAAAGGAGTGGAAGGGATGACTTGGTGGAAAGGCTTAAATTATCTGACAATCTTAAGTGTAGAAAAATTGAAGCTTTGAATAAAATCTGCAAGCTCACCGCTGATTACCTATGTTCAGAAATACTCCTGGCTGGTGCTGAATATTTCTGCCTTGCACGGACTGCAGAGCAGCAGAGAATCACAACTTATTGGGTGCAGAAATAAACATCAATCATACCAAGAGAGTTTATGTCCTCAGTGAAAAAATCAATAGGTATAGAATTTTAAAATGACACTATATGGGATTAATTATTTATCTATTTATTAAATAGGCAAAGGATAAAGGAAAAAGATCTCCAAAGTTCAGGCTGGCACTTCTGAACCATTTCTAAATGGGTGACTAAAGACATTTTCTTTCCCCTTATCTTGGCGCCAGGAGAAGTGGTCTGATTTCCAACAGTGCAGAACAGGACAGCACGTCTCTTGGCTAGATGCTTAATAGTTTTAAAATTAAGCACTTGTTCAAGCCTATCCATAGGTGTTCAGGAGACTAACCCCCACTGCTTGTTTCTCTCCTTATCTCTGCTATAACTGCTTATCAATAAAATGGGGAAAAATGAAAGGCCTCTTCCCCACAAAATCAGGCTATGTTGTTCCAGGAGAGCCTCACTGATGCAATCAAACGTGGTTTTGCAGTGAATAAAATGCCAGGATCTTCCTTTCTGAGCTTCCTGACAGTGGGGCTCAGTATGCCTCTTGTTCCAGCCAGTCAGCTGCTGTACTGCAAAGTCATGTTTAACATCCTTTTAATTAGCCCAAATCCCTACATCTTGGCCAAGTTTTCTAGTGAGAAACAGCCACATGAGTTGTGCAATCCTGAATCTGGGAAAACCTGGTCATTACTGCAAATACCCAGTGCAGCACATCTTGTTTTCTCTAAGGCAGACCAAGGTAGTGTATGAATTGTATTTGGGCTGGAATAAAATCATGTTCAAAATCACCTGCAAAAGCCTCCAGCAGCTACAGAACCAAAACAGGGGTCCTGCGACTTCATATAAGTTAAGGCTCCAAGTCCACCATTGGCTGCAGCCCAAGGGACAGCACTGCTCCTCTTACCAGAGCCTCTTTGCCTTGATGCACCAGACATGAGTCAGAAAACAAATAAAACTCATTACATAGCTTGTATTTATTTGCTCCAATTCATGAGCTTCAGACACACATAAACCTTTTGCTGCTGCACCGGTATAAATGCAGCATAACATTGCTGGTTTCACTTGAATTTATGCTAACTTAAACCAGAAAGACATCTGCTCCCTTTTCAAAAATTATTATTGTGCCACCATGCCCTCTATTTTTTCTGATTTTTGTTCTCCCCATTATTATGTTTTTCCTTTAAAGCTTGCCTAACATTTTACAGAAATCTTCCTCACAGTTTTCAGAAGGGTGCTCCATCTTAAACTCGACACTCGCACTGACAGATGGGCTTGATATTTTCTTTTCTTTTGCGTGTAATAAAAAAAGGGAATACTTCATGTGAAACTAAAGTGCTGCCTTAAAGAGCAGAATTTGCTTGGTTATAACAATTACTCTTTCACCAGATCCAGAATCAAAGCATTCGCATTCATGCGTTTCCTTTTTCAGTAAGTAAATCCAATATTTTTACTGTTAATCAGTTGTTGATTATGATTGTTGCAAGGGTTGTTTTCCTTCAGATCCTTTGAATGGTGCAGCTGGGTCTAGTCTGCCGGACGAGCTTCTCGTCAGCATGGGTAGTTAGGTCCACAGTTTACATTGTCATTTGTGCTCCCACAGGACACCATAATGAGACTGCGAGGGGTGAAACCTGGAGCTGGCTGCAGCATTTCGGACCAAGTGAGATCCTTCAGCCTGGTATTTCATACATGTCAAGACATCTTCCAAAGGTGTAATGGTTTTGACAACTTTTTTAGGTGAGGGATGCTGAAATCCATTACCCTCCATTTACTTCTAAATAGACAGACTGAATTGAAAACCTTGCTCAGACGTGGATGCCCTTGTTGCCACATAATTCATTTTTACAAACCTGTCTGCAAAGTTTTAGATTGTTCCAATGCAGAACAGGACCAAACTTTAAATCATTGAACTTGTAAAATGAAACCACTGTCCTCCATCCAGCAACAGATAATCCCTTTGTAATGAGAAAGCCAAACCTGTCAGCGCAATAAAGCCTTTACCAGTCATGCACAGATCCAGAAAACATCAAGAATGTAATTTCATGTTACAGCTTGGGAACAACTGAAGATTTATTTTTGTGCTAAAAGATACTGGGTAAGTATCAATTATATTTTTGGGTAACATTTTCATTTGGGTTGTGAAATAAAGATTAACTACTGCATGAAGTTTCTCTTGTGCGCACCCACCCTTCCTGCGTTCTGCACATTTGACATGTGGGTTGGTTGATGTAACCTCATTACAGTCATAGTGTGTTCCTTTTGTCCTAGTAGAAGGTGCTGCACCAGGTGGGAGATAAGAGGTGCTGTGTATCTCTTGGAGAACCATATCACCCACATATCGACCATGGGCTGCTCACAGTCACAGCCCAATATCCTGTTCAGAAGCTTCCACTGCAGTTCATCTACCACCACTCACAAGGTACTTTGACCAAGGCGCCTATGTGAAAAACAGAAGCTCAAACGCCATGAAAAACAATTATGAGAGGTCTCTCTCAGTGCATGCAGCAACTGTCCCATTTCTCATGCAAAGGAACATACCAGTGCAACAGCTGGATGAGCACATGTGCTTTTCATCACTATTTAAATCCTACACATATAAAAATAAAACTAAAAAGGAAAGGAAATTGTTTTCTTTCCAACCCATCAACTGGCATCTTTGGACAAACTGAGAAAACCAAGAGGTGATGACTTCTCCTTCTCTAGTGGGGATGTCCTGCCAAAGAATCTCTCAGCCTTTTCTGTGCACACTGCACATGGCAGCTTGGCCATTGAGAAGCCCACAGACCTGCCCTTATTTCAGCTGTAATATTTCCCTTTCTTCCACTATTGGTTACAAGACTGGGGGGCTACTCTGAGGGGGAGGAAGCTTGGTTTCCAGCAACATCCCACTTGCGGAGAGGCAACATTCATAGCCTGGGTTTGAAATATTGAATTTGTGGGCGACTCAGAGGCACACTGTGTCACAAAGGACATGATAACAGCAGAATTGCAACTTGAGGATGACATCAGAGATAAGAAAGTACAGTATTAGTGGTCGGTGTCAGCACAGGAGGAAATTGATTCGGGCAGGCAAGCTAAATTTATTTACTTTATTGATTTTAAATTTTACATGAACTGCAATATAAGTAAATCTTTCATGGTAATTCTAAATCTTGAAACCTATTGTAAATAACTAAAAAATTGTCCAATACTCAGAATAAACATTTCTTTGTACTGAAAGTGCATTATTCTTAAAGCCCAGACAAAATATTTTGTAATGAATACCTTAAATCTACCCCGGCAGCCAGTGCTGATATTTTTGCTAAAATAAGAGCCTGCTTTTGGTGTACCTGGTGATTCAATGCAGCACAGAACATTTTTTTTCTTTTAGGTGAGGTCAGTGAAAAGGAAGAAGGGAATTTGTTCCTGTTGTATTAAATGAATACAACAGGCAGGTTTTTGACTCTGTAGAAAGCAGCTGAGTGCTAAACAGCAAAGGAAGAGCTTTGTGCACAAAGAGTTGGTTGGAAGGGTTGGACAGACATGTGATGGAGGGCTAGGGAGGTGAATCACAACACATGGGTTAATGGATCAACTACCATGATCCAGCCCTGAAGGATCCCAACAGGAGATGAGAACAAACCACAGGATCAACATGTCCTTGGCTCATTTACCCAGGAGACCCAAGTCCAGACCCCAAGATGGACAGAGGCTGGAGGGCAAAAAGTTATACTTTGGATTGTTCTGCCACCCAAAACAGCAGCTTATACATCACCCAGCCCCACCAGAGAGAAGTTCACAGACATCGTGACATCCATGAACAAATGTGCTATCTCCTCTAATGCTCAACCTGGTTGATGCAGAAGGAGACTGTCTGAAATTCCTGGCGTGGAGTACAAATCTCTCCTCAAAGTCAGGCAGTACAGACCCTGGCAGTGATGGGGAACATGGGCAGTGGCTATTGCTCTCACACTGAACCAGCGCACAGCCACTGCAGTTGGAGGGAACAGTTGGTGAGGGAAGGTGGGAAAGCAGCCCTGCAGCCCAGCTTTCCCAAAATAACCGCCCTGCACCAACAAATCCACACTTCTGATATATTTATTAAATAAAATTCCAGAATGTTTTTTCTAGCTGTTCCAGCCAGCTGAGCTGGAAACAGGCAGATTGGCAGCAGCACTTTTGACAGAGGTGTTCAGGATTGGTGCACAGCCATAGTCAGTCTTCCAGAAACTCAAGACAGACAAAACTCCCACACGCTAAAAAACACGCAAAGCATTCTCTAGTTGACACACTTATAGAAAAGCCCTGGATATACAACCACGACATGATACCCCAGACATAAAGGGTTACCCTATGAAGAGAGACTATTCCCTCATCCTTTAACAACAGGGAAAAATGCGGTGATGTTGACAAAAGCACTCATCCAGGGATGGGGAGATTTTTTTTCCCCTTGGGTTTTGTTTTTTCCCCTCATTGTTGTTGTTTTCTAAACTAATCCACGTTACCTGTGCCTTTTGATTTCATTATACTAGGCGCTATTAATCTGGATATATGATTTTCAACACTGAAGAGATGGAATTTGTCATCAACAAAAGGAAAACATTATTTTTAAAGGAGTGAAAGATTAATGTTCCACCGTGGACTACTTAAACCCTCTACAGCAACAGCACTATAATATTAATCCAGCTTTGATGGGTTTTGCATAAGGCTCATAATTAAACATTTTCTTTTCAATACTTTATAGAATCTCCATCTGTTTTTAATGGCATCATTTTGATGTTTTTCTTAATAATTCTGGCAGCCTGCTCTTGAAGTTTCAAGCTTTCTTTTTTGTTCCTAATGTCTTCTTCTACAGTGGCTGTATTGTGCCAACACTGAAAGCAGGTTTTGGAAACCTGTGGTTCTGTCATGTTCCTGTCTCTCCCTAGATTCCCAGGCAGCACAAGGCACAGCAGCGCTCAGGGCTCTCATTTTTTCACACTGGCTCTTGATAGCACTTACAGCAGGCACAGCATACCCACCCTGAGCAATGGGAACACACAGTCCTTCCAGTTCTTTGCTGAGCAGCTATTCTGCTTCTGCCATCCTGAGATATCTCCTCCAAGCACCATCCAGGCACCAGTGAGTAAAACAATGAATAGTCAGGCTTACTCCAAGAAATTCAAGCAATATTAGATAAACTTCAGAGATGCAGCTTAACCACAATCCTTGGCTGTTCTCTCCACACCAACACCTGACGCATCCAGTGAAGGTAGGGCAAGGCATTGCCTCTCCCCTCCATGTGTGGAGATTGGGGAACAAGATCAGCCTAAAGCACAAACAGTGTGAGGTTTTTAAAACATCCAGCAAAATTACCTGATGGGAACCTGGAATGTAATCCTGGCGACAGCTTCTCAAAGAAGCGTCTGCTTTCCATGAGCAACGTTGGGATTTTACCAAAAGCAAATACAATAAAGAATGCTCCTATCCAGCAGTATCTTAAAAAAATTATCAAGAAATAAAATCCATTTCCATCTTAGGTTTTTTTATTTAACTGATTGTAAATATATTTCAAATTGCTGCACAAAGCGAAATTTTTCAACAGAACATTATGAAAATATTCTTTCCATTTTCAGCAAAGTTTCTACTTGAATTTGGGGGGTTTTTTAGACTTTTCCCTCAGATATTTTTTATTCTTTTATATGAAATGTATTTGGTGACCTCCTGTGGTTCCCATGGATTAGAACGGAGGAGCGGGATGATTAACAGCCTCAGTTTAAATATTTTATACTCTGTAAAAACAGTACAAACTGATGGATATGTACATTGCTGTGTTCGCTCCAGTGTCAGGGTCTCCTTGATCACATCTTCATCTTATTTTTCCCCTCACTATTCATCTTTTCCCACAGAAAAGGACCCGAGAGCTCCTCACTCCAAGATTCACACACGTGAACAGATACTGCCCTAATCAGGGCTTTCAACTTTGAGGAGATTTTAAATGCTCTAAGTGTATTATAATGGTCTTCTGGTCTCAGGACAGACAGATGTGAACCACAAAACTGAAATGTTTCATCTTTTGGCGCCTTTCAGCATGTTCCATGCTGTGCTTCAAGTTTGCTGAAGGATCAGAATTACTTCAGTTCTAGGCAATATAAATGGAGTGATCAAAACCACTTAATTATTCAGGGTCAGCAAATCTGGAGAATCTAATAGTAACAGACAGAAATAACCCTTCCAACCACTCTCATTTTCATTAACCATTATAAAATACAGCACTGTTTAATTACCAGAAAATGTAATCGCAGAAAGACCCAGCATCTTCCCAAGAGTGTTTCCCAGTCCAAACACATTTGGCACTAAAGCATAATTTAATTTTCTGTAGATATGGGTGGGCACTTGCACACACAGGAGCACAAACTGTTCTAGTCCTTATCTGATTCCTGGCTCAGACCAACTCCTTGACCACAGGTGCAGCCTTTCCAAATGCACCATGTAAAGAGACTTTCACACATTATTTCTGTACCTGTCACCTTGAAATGTGATGATGAGGATGATCCAAATGGAAATGACAACACAAATGGTTTCCCTATTATTTCCCCTATTTAACTTCCCGTTATTACAGGTGTCTGGACAGCATGCTTCACAGCGCAGGGGCATGAGGGTTCCCCCATCAGCTTTCATGCAGCAAGAATAAAGAGGATGGTCCAGAGATGTCTCCCAACACATGGGTCTTTCTGTAGTAGTTGGCATTGGTAAACAAATATAGAGCTGATAGAAGCAACAGCAAAGAAATTGTATTCAGAAAATGCACATTATATACTTTTAACAGTATTTATTTATTTATTTAGTTATTTCTTTATTTTGGGGAAAACACCATTTTGGCTATGATTCAGGCACTGAAATGAGAGAGAGAGACAGAGAGAGACAGAGAGAGAGAGAGAGAGAGATCAGGATTATAGTAGTGAGCCGATGACACCCAGCTCTCACAAAATCACATTAATTACATTGAATATGGGCAAATAAAAATACAAATCCCACCAGTCAGCACAATTACTGTTTGCTCTAAGGCATGGTGTGACCAAGCTGGAAATTATTCTCAAACCATTCAGTGGAAAAGGAGAAATTAAACAGAAGTAGAATGATACTTGGCATCAGGTAACATTTTACAAGACAAGGCTTTACTCTGTAGCTGAGAAAGTAAGTTCCTACAAAAATAAAATAAACTCAGAAAACCTATAAAACAGTGTCACTTAGAGGGGAAGTGGGAGCTGATATAAATATAATAGAAAAGAGGGAAGCTAACGGTCGTAAATGTTAATCTGAAGCTATAAATTACAGAAATTTGCCAGAGGAAAATAACGACACAAGAAAAACTCCCATTCAGTAGGAACAAAAGTGATCTTAGTTATGGCACTACTTAATTGTCAAAAATAAGATACAAAGGCAAGGGACACACAAACAGATACTTCTGTGAAATATTTGGAGGAAAATGTCACATCACATATATACTTGGTGGTGAGCTGATCTCAAAGTAACCCAGAAGGGAATTAAACTACAGCTATGAAAGCCAGATTTTTTTGTATTAACTTATCCAAACAGTTGTCACTGCGAGAGTTTTAAGGCAGCTGAAGGAAACACTCCCTGAACAGTGAACATGGATTTCTAAGAAAAAATGCCAGTTTCAGGGGACTGCAGAAAACCCAGCATGGTCCCAGCTGCCAGAGGGAACATCCAGGGAAAGACAGACCAACCTGATTGCAGAACAGGCAAATGACATTACAGTTAATTCCTTAACAAATGGAGTTTTCCTTAGCAATAAATTATGTATTTACAGTTAATGCTCATTAATACGTATTTATAGATATGTATTTACAGATACATATAGACATGTATTTACAGATAACAGATCTACCAAAATAAATCAGAATTTTTTAAGGTAAGTTTACCTGAGAAATGGTGTTCTGGTCACATAATACTTAAGCAATTCAAAGGAGATGACTGCGTAATAGTTATGAATTTATATTGCAGTATAAATCCGTGGATGGTATTTTAAAGACAGAGATCTGAGGAAAGCTTTACTAGGAAATCATTGGATTTTACATGATTGTAGGAATCAAAGAGAATCATAGAACCATAGAATCATTCAGGTTAGAAAATACAGCTAAAAGATGAGTTTAAGTGCAAACAGGAAGCCATCACCGAGTGGTCATCATGAGAAACATAGGAAAAAAAGAGTCCTGTGAGAGTCCTATGAGAAACACTTTCTAGCATTAACACAAACCAAGTTTTTGAATTAATGATAAGGAAGAAATACTCAACTGGTGTTCAGACCAGTATGTAATAGGCACAGAAATCCCTGCAGATTTTATGAAGCTGTGAATAGGAAGGACACCAAGACAGCAAAGTAATTTGGCTCTCCTGAAAGTTATGGGGCAGCTCCCAGAGAACTGTCATGAGATCTGGTGCCTCTGCCTTGAGGAAGAGTATGAAATATTAGAGGGAATTCAAAAGAAGAGCAATGAAAACTATCAACAGATCAGAGAGTGTGTCTTTGTAACGAGAAGTATGGAGAACACTTTGTCTTACAAACCACAGGGGGAAAGAAGATCACCGTGGTCTGATCATGGAAATCTCAAACCGAAGTAAAGCAGCGGATGGAAGCTGGAGATGCTGCACTCAGGAGTATGACCATGAATAACTGTTCGGCAAGTTGCTGAGATGCTGTGCTCACTTGGCAGCAGGCTTCACTACTTTCCAAAGAGAGATGCTCTAGTTCAAGCAGGTATTAATGAAACTCTCATCTGTGTGACACAGATGGTCAGTCTAAGAGAACAGTTGCCTTCTGATGCCAAGACAGATATGACCTCAGGGCTGTTACCTTGGTTCTAACCCTGTGCCTGCTCAAAGACACTGGAGGAAGGACACAGCTTTATTAATAAGCGATTATATAAATCTGTCTGATAATGGAACGGGCTTGTTTTGTCTGATAAAGATCTGGAACTGTGGCTGTGATTTATCATTTTTATACGATTCTCTTCCCCCGGGCTCCAGGTCACAGTGGTGGCATTGCCACAATTTATAGCACTGACTGCTCAGCGGAAACATAGAGCTTTCCTGACATTTTCTTATTTGGAGCACCTGGCCGTCCTTGTTTTCACTTGCCTTTCCACAGTGCTGAGTGGGGCTTGCTGCTTTCAGTTTTGAACAGGTTTCATTTTGTGAAGAAGCTGAGCAAGAAAAATGTAGAATGTTCTTTTTATTTTTTAATCTGCAATACACTGTGGACAGGAACCAGCAGCTCTCATGTGAAACACTTCACTCTAGTTACCAGATTACTGACAAAGGATAAAACTCCACCTGCCCAGCTAAAATACATTCATGGTCTCCAAAAACTGGTACAGACAAGCAAGGAATCCACCCCCCAGCCACAACCCTGTATCCTCCCTGAACTGCTTCAACTGCATTTCACTGCACAGAATTTTATGGTGAAGGGGTTAAATCATTAGTCTGGTGCAGGGTTCTTGCAGTGGGCATCTGTCACCTCCCCTTAGCAAAGCAGTGATGTTGTCTTCCACTCTTCTAATTCACTCAGCAAGAAATACAGCTTAATTTCTATGATATTTTTTATGTTTGGGTGGTTTTGTTGTTGCTACAAATGCATTTTGGATTCTAATTATTTGCTTTCTTATTTGGGAATGTTTTAGGCTCACATTTTCCAGCTTATCTCTGTGACCACAAAGGCTGGAAGCTTCTTTTTTTTCCCTATTTTTTTTAATATAAAAGACAACATTGTCACTTAATCACAATGCTGAAGGAAATAAGGCTTTGAGAAAATCACCAAATATGGCAACACTCATCATTAAGGCACTGGGGCACCCATGTTTTCAGATTCACCCTGACGTGGAGCACCACCATCACTTCAGTGGCATCTGACGTCCCATCCCACCATGGGAGCAGGACCAACACCTCAGATCTGTGCTAGCCATGACCCTTTCCTACAAAAGCATCAAACTAAATCTGCAGCTCACCAGTCTGCATGGTGCAGCATGGCTGAGGGTCACAGCAAACATAAAGATTTAAATCACTCTTCTGGTTTCCCCAAGAAGACAGTGGTGGCATGTCCACACTTTTAAGCTTACTCTCACAATGGCATCAAACTTCTGATCATCCCCTTAGGCTGGTGTCCATCTTTCAGGATATTGCTACTGCACTACCTAGGCGTGATACACTTCACTGACCATTACACGTCACCTTCCAGCAAGATAGTCTCTGAGGTGGTGGAACTTATACTGTGAACTAACAGAGAGCAGAAGCCCTTACTTCTACTTCTAGACAAGGAGTGAAGATGAAGAGGCTTCCTGGGCAGTTCTCAAAGACTGCAAGGCACTGTAAGCCCACAGTCACCAAAAGCTAGCTGCCTAATTTCAGGCTAAGAAGCAGGTAAATCATTCCTGTGTCCATCATATTTGAACCATCAATCACTATCTATGCTGAAGTAGACCTTTCTCAGAGGGAAAAAAACATTTCTCCTGTCCAGTCTTGCCTGAGAGCAGTGACCTCTTTCGGTACGACCCCTTCACTGGTGAAGTTCATGCCCTGCACTGGCCAGGAGCAACTTTTTTTAGGGTGTAATTAGAATTATCCAGTGTATTATCTGGGCCAATACCTGTAAATGTTTGAGGAGATTTTCAGTTGATCTGTTTATTCTGATTGTAAATGTATGTTATAATTCAGTGTCAGCAGCTGGCATCCATGGCTGGCTGCTGGGGCAAAAAAGATACTAAAAAAATAAAATTACTCCTTCAGATGTTTCTCGTAATTTCATTTCATCACTTAAACAAATTGTTCCTCCACACCAGGCACGTTGTAGGGAAAATCCATCCTCTGACTTCAGAGGGGATCACACTCAGCTCTAAGGCCTCAGCTTTTCAAAGCACTTAAGCACCTGCTTAACTTTAAGCACATGCCTGAGTCTATCCATCTTTTTTTTTTTCTTTAAAGAAAAGCCCTGAGAGTACACAATTAGCCATGAACAGGTGCTTAAGTCCTATTAAAGTCAACAGTGCTTTCAAATGTCAACGGAATTTAAGAACATGCTTAAGTGTATCGTTGAATAGGAGTTCTAATGCGAAAAGAAAGAACAGGTTTTGTCATCATCTTGGCAAAAGCCATAAGAACACACTTGCAATTCACAGGATTTTTCTTTGTCTGTGGCACTCTGCCTACTCCATTACTAAAGAATTTGTAAAGAATGTTTCTGCGTTACTCAACCCCTCTCACATTTATTGACCATATTTCCCATATTAATAATCCTCAGTATAATTATACTCCCCCCCACCACTCCAAAAATCTCAAACATTTATTTAGTATCACAATGTCCCAGGCTAGAAGAAGGAAACAGGGAAGAATTTGGTTTCATAGGTCTTAGGTTTTCACAAAGTCCATTTGGGAAGAGTTGGGGAGATGGTGCACCTGCCCTTAATGCACTGGGTCATCCTTTTCCCTTCTTACAGCAAAGCAGCACATGTTGAACTTTGATAAATCAGTCAATTTTGACCAGTGTTTCTACTTGCATCTTTACCTCTCCTTTTTAATTCGGATCACTACAACAATTCCTTTATTGAGCTGTCAGATAATTCCTAAACATACACACATGGTCTGAGCTGTGGCTACCAGGGTGCTCTGCCAGACAAGGCTGTGCTCAGGCACTATGCCCTGTTTTAAATCACTTGCCTTGCCTGGCAGTCAAGCACCATATTACTTTTAGGAACTGTATTGCTTGGTTTTAAGATGGTTTCACTTTGGCTTCAGCTCCACAAGTAACCAGAGAAATCCATGCCAATGCCATAGTACTTTACATTCATCTCACGGTAGCCTGTTATGAACTCCAGGAGTTACAGAAAACATTCCCAGAATACATGTCCCTGGAGAAGACTCAGATCCTCTTTTCTGTCAAATGTCTTGTCCTCTAAGAAGCTACTGTAGGGCTAAGAGTGGCTACAAGGTCACGTCAGAAGACCTGTCTTCAGTTCTTTTCAGTGCTTGCATATGGAGATTTGTAAAATACTTGAGAAAACAGAGCTTTTTATATCACTGCCAATAATATCCCATATAAAAAGATATTAAAATAAATTCTGACCAACTGGTGGTAGATACAGTAACAGACTATAATGTACCCATTGTAAAGAATTCCCAGCAGAGACTGTGGAAATCTTACATTGATTGAGTCGTGCTGGACTGGAGATGCATTGAAAAACTTCCAAATGGTAAAATATTAGAAATACTATTTTGAAATATTTACCAGTTAAACACTAAAGTACTGTTACTGGCTGACCTTTCCACAGCAGTTGTTTCTGTTGTACTTTTGTAAAAGCAGCCAAGAGTTTAAGGGAAAAAAAAAAAGGGGGGGGGGGAGAGCTTATTTTCTGTCTAGCTACCACCCCTGACCTGTGCAATAACATCATAATGGAAGAATAATCATTGTAAACAATACCCAGGGGACAGTGCTGGCTACAGCAAGGGACGAGCGCAGCCAACTTCCCTGCTTTTCTTTACTACATCATTGCATTTTTGTCTGCCTAAGGATAAGAAGAAGGTTCCACTGAATAGCAGTTGATGGAAAGTGCTAATTGTTGACACATTAGCTAATTGTTATGATTGCTTCTTAACAGTTGGTGTCTACAAGTCCAGATTTCACCCACCAAAGTGTGAAGATTCTTTAGAAGCAACAAGTTCTACGAAAACATTCACACAATAAGCTCCTAATCTTGGGAATCTCTCGAGCAAGTGACAGCCTGGCAAACCTGCTGTCAATGTGCAGACACTCAGGAAAAAAAAAAGAAAAGGAAGAAAAACTAACTCCCTTGTCCACCCCGCATTTCAGACACATGTCATCTGCTGTTATCATTAATGATCTGTTTTTACACATAGAGTATCACGATGGAAAACTGAGAGCTGGCCAATCAAAATAAACCCAGCAAAGCCCATAATTGTCTACTGACAATCTGGCCTGCTTGGGATGTCAGATAATGCGGGTGTGTTTAATGCTTAAATGCACTATGTGTCACGTTTTGCAACTGCCCTGTTCGTTCCAGACCATGACACAACACAGGAAAGCTGAGCAAATCATGTCTATCTTCTCCTGAATCCTACCTAAGCTCAGGTGCTCCCTGTGCTCTCACCGTCTGGCCTTACAACATGGATCCTTCTTGTACAAGGGCTTCTATGAAACCTATTCAAATTACATGCAGCAGGAGAAGAGATGTCCCTTCCACCCCACACTTCATCAGAAATAACTTCAGTAGAGAGAAGCTCTTGATACAAACGCTTTTTGAACTAACGCAAAAATGAATCAATTGATAGCCCCAGGTACACTCAAACTTCAGATGGAGCAGAAGTACAAAAATGAAACCTCAAGATGACACCTCATTTAACTTGAAGACTCTTCAGAGAGCACATTAATATCACATCAGACTTGTACAGAGCATGTGGCCAAAATTCACTCAGCAGGTCCAAAGAGCTTGAAGCTGTAGGGTTCATCTGGATTTTGTCCCATATAACTCATCTTTAGACAGATTTTTACTATATTTCAGCATTAAAAATGCAATATACCTTGCAAAACTGAGCCTCCTGAACTTTTGGGCCTGGCAAAAAGAGAGCACACAGGGCCACTTTTCTGCTTCCTCCATCCCTAGGGCACCGCGGCAGGAAGCAAGCTGGAAGCAGATTACGTGTTGGCCCGACTTTTCCCACTCATTGGCAAGAGCCACTGAATGAGAATGGGGGCAGATGCATATTGCTGATAAAAACCTTCAGCAAATTCCCATCCTCTCCTTGCGAAGAAGGAGGAGGAAGTCACAGACAGATTGTGACTCCGAGCCGCCCCAAGAGAGCACAGAGCCGCTGGCATGCCAGGAGGAGACCTTGCAAGGTCCCAGGATAACCTGCACTGGGATCGCTGCTGCTGCTGCTGATCAGGTCGCAAAACCTGATTCTGTATTTAAATGCCATTCTTTTTTCATCAAATTATCAACCTGTCCCACCCTAAAACTGATCGGCCCCTCAGTGAAAGCTGTAAGCACTGAATATTGAATGTGCAAACCTCTGCCAAAATAAAAGAAAATTAAAATTACCTGTTTACATTGGTAATGGGAGAAGCAAAAATTACATTTTGGAACAGAACCAGAAACTCAGAAATTATGAAAATTAACTTGATTTGAATAATGTTACCCATTCTAATAAGAAACATAGACAAAGTTTTCGGAGCACTCATAAAAACCCCTGTACATTAGCATAAGAATCTGTGACTTTATTTCGCTTCATAATTGCTGCATTGCAGGCAAGCTGAAAGGTTTTGATTTCTTGTACTATAGCAGCTGAAGAGGGCTCATGCAAATACACACAGCAAAGGAAAAAAACCAAACATCAAAATGAAGAAGTGATGCTGGCAACAGAAAAAGCTAACTGGGAAATGGCATGTTCCCACTGGGAAGCAGTTTTTGTTGCTATGCAGAAGAACTCACATGCTATGAGCAACCATGTACATGCCCTTCCAGAAGTGGAGAAAGCACCCTGGCTTACAGATTTAATACTAAGATTTCTACTTCAATTCAGGGAAGCCACTTATCTTTGCAAAATTAGAGTTTGGAAGCAAAACAAAAAGAAAATTAACTGCTGGAGTAGAAAAGACTGACTTTAAAGAAAAGAAACGAAGCCATGTGAGGTCCTAACTGAGTTTGCAGCTGCTCTTCTACCCGCAGCACATTGCATCATGCCCAGGAGAAGACCTCCCTATAGACTGCAATCCTCAGCCCTGGGTGTGTTGCCATCCCATGCCTAGACACGGCAGGGCAATCCAAGGACAGCCCAATCAAGCTGCAGTTTGGATTTCCTGACTTTTGTTAGCTTAGCCATAGTTTTAACATGACTAAAATATAGACTTTTCTATGTTCATCTGAAATGTCCTGTGGATGCCAGCCACTGCTCTGGCTCAGATGCTAATGAAAACATCACAACGAGACCACTACTCCATGGGACAACTGAGTCATGCAATAGCCCCAACACTATCCGGGTTGGGAACAGCAAGCAAGGTGAATGAGGTAAGAGAGGTCATTCTTCATAGTACAGTCTCAAGAGAACAGGAGAATCCAAAAATAAGACATTTGTAGACTGAATGCCCTTGAGTTGGCAACCAATCTGACTTGGTAACTGAGCCAGCATTAGACATCAGTCTGGGCTTGCTGCTGCCAAGCAATCCCTGTAACTAGCAAGAGCAGGAGAGGGACTGTGTGATTTAATATATTAAGAACTAGGCTAGAAGCCAGTCACTCTTGAGTTTTAATCCTGGCTGACATCAGCTGGACTTGTAACCTGTGGGTGTGAAAGTCGTGCTTTTAAACCAGGGTGGATGCCAGGGTGTGTTAACTGGAAGGTGAAGTGGCTGTTGCCCCACACACAATCCCATTCCCTGCCATTAGTACCATGATCAGCAGTACAAGTGCCAGCACACATGACAGAGCCCAGAACATATCCTCCAAGCTCTTCATCCACAACACACTTGGATGGGACCTGAGGAGCAAACCTGAATGTTCTGTGACCAGCCAGTGCACCCATGTCCTGATGGGAAAAGCTCAGCTTTGATAAGTCTCTTAAGCAGTTGAGCTTAAGGGAGTTATTCCAGTCTGACAGCCTGGTTTGCTACCTTTGCTTCTAAATCCTGTTCTTGAAAGTCTTAACCACTGACATTTGCAAGGAAACCCTTCCTCCAGCCCTGACTCATGAAACTGATGGTCCTGGGTGAAGCCTCCTTGTTGTATAGGTCTGGGCGTGGCTGTAAGGCAACCAGGTGCCAGCTGACAACACTGCTACTCTGATCTGTGAAAGTCAATATTGGCAGCTTGCTGGAGGTTGATACTGTCTGCAAGTTGTATTTCCAACAGAGAAAACATCCTGGCTTTTCTAACATAAAGAAGTGTACATGGTCTTATTTTTCCCTTGCTGAAAAAAAAAAGTTTCTAAAATAGTTTTAGGAGAAGGATAATCTTCATTAAAAATTTTTACTAGAAAAATAACATCTGTTGATTGATCTCATTACAATCTCAGTTTTTACTTACAGATTTGGTAGATGCAGAGTTTTTGGCAGAGGTGTGACTTCTGAAGGTGGAAAGTGTCCATTTAATGCAAGTTCAGTACCTCCTTTTTTGCTGTACCTGCCTGGCTTCTGTGTGTTCAGAAATCAAAGTAAAAGCCAATTGATTTTAGATTATAATGATCCTGCAACCTTGGAGGTGCACTGAAAGGAAAAAAACTCCAGCACCCTCTGCTGTCTGCACACAACCTCCGCGGCAATCCACCACTGCTGACTGGACAATCACAACGTACACATTGACTTCGACGGGCCTCTTCAGGGGACTCGATGTAGATGTCAAGCTGGAGGTGAGATGATGTCGGTCAAGTGTGAAGGAAACCTAAGCAGTTAGTTCAGAGGTAGGCATGCTCATAGATACCTACAGCAGATAAATCCCACCTTAACAGTCTAGGAACTAGAAGAAATGGAAAACTTTGGCACCTCAGTACCTCCTACGGTAGCTCAAACAGCTGAACATCTGGAGGTCTATTTTAGTTGTAATAAACTGCCTATGTCCTGTCACCAACACATGAGGAGGAGTACAACCTGCCAAGAAAATACATTATGTGACACTCAGCCCCTGCACAGAACCTTTAACATCTCCAAAACATAGGTACCCAGCTGAGTCTGAAAGTCCATGCTAGAGAAATCCTCACAGAGGAAAACCTTGGGTGAATGAATGCTTTCACCCCAGGAGGCAGAAGGAACAGATTTATTTCCATAGTCCATATTCAAGTCAGGGAGAAGAATCAGACACTTTGACCAGCAGCAGTTTCAGATGTTGTAGAGACGCGACTCGTATCTCAATCTTGCCATTTTGACTACTGGAAATAGGAGTGAGAACATTTCTTCATCCTGCCTGGTGGGGTTTTTCTCTCAAAAATTATGCAGTTACCCAGAGAAAACTCCAAGGGGCTCCTACATATGAGAAAATAAGGTCATCCACTGGCTTTACAAAAGCACATGTGAACCCACAGCTAAAGAAAAGTTGTGCTTTTAAACACACTGCACTAACATCATTGTTTATTCCATGCATGCCAGCAGCAATTCAGCTTGGGAAAGCGGTAATTTCAAGTGGCCCTGGCTGCCATGATTCACCCTTGTGAATGATTTTGCCTCTCACAGCAAACCGGGAAGTAGTGTGAATGGTTTATTTTTCTGTTCCAATAAACCCTTGACTCGTCATTTCATAGATTTGTCTTTGTTTCATATTTGCCTCCCATATAAAAATAATCTGAAGAATCAAAGGAAAAGACCTGAACAGGGAAGATGATCTTAAAACTGATTTAGTTGCCTGTATCTGTGTGGGAGCAGCCGTTCCCCCTTCTTGCCCAGTCACCTGTCTGCTGTGTTTTTCCACATCCAGTTATGTTCCTGCAAGACAGTGCTTTATCTTTCTGGCAATTACTCAAATGTAGCAGAATTTAAATGCAACATGAAATTGGAAAGCTCTGGTTTGGACAAACTCCCACCCTTCTTTTTGTTTCAGAACAGAAGTGTGAAGCAAAAGAGACATCATTTTTTCCAGCAAAGTGAATATCAGCACATCTCAACACCCAGTCAGCACATCTGGGTTTTAACCCAGCTCATTTTTCATGAGACCCAAGAAGGCTGCCAGCAAGGCCACGTGCAAGCGCCCAGCGAATGAAGAAGAACTTCAGCTGATGTTGAATGCTGCTCTGCACAGGTGGCACTTCTGCAAAGCTGCCCGGGCTGTTTCTCAAAGGCGTTATTTTCCACGACCCACACGTCCAAAGACCCCACACACTGTGAGAAACGGCACTGTGAGCGCACCGAGCGCTCTCTGTCTTCCACATACGTTAAGAGATTTTCAGCCCTACCTGAAAGGAGCTATGATTTTGCTGCAAGTACTACTCAGCTCCTCAGCTGCTTTCCGAAACGGTTTCCCTTTTGTGCTGGCTTCAAAAGGGTTTCCCAGAGCAAGCCACAATCCAGGGTTTGCGTGAGACCACTCGGCTGGCGCTTTCCAGTAAGTACATCTGGATGGAGACTTGACAGCTTACTGCTAAAGTCAGAAAGTCTCAAGAAGCCCAAAGTTTGCACTGGTTGGGAAAGGTGCAGCAATGTGCGTCCTCCAAGCATGCCCAGCATGGCAAATTCCAGAAGATTCAGGCTGTCCTTTGGGGTGAGTTGCTCTGCACCAGCAGAACCTGCACCACTGTCTTGCCTAATGGGGCAGGACCTTGCAGCACATTTTACACCCCTTGCTCTTCTGAACGTCTCTCCAGACCAGCCTTTCATTTTTAAGAAATATTAATCACTGCTTTAGCTCCCATTTTGTTAGCATTTAACATACGCATCTAACCAAAACACACACAACGGCAAAACACATTTTCCTGGCCACCCCACCATAAGGCCAGCTGGACACTGCCCAGAGGGGCTAAAAAAAATCTCCGAGGACCTCACTCTCTCCCCAGGTGTCTGCCTCAGATGACAGTTTCATACCCTCATTGGACTGTGTCCCAGGACTGGACCAGGATTTGCTCAGCCCAAGCCTTGCTGCTGAGGCTTTCAAAGAGGAAAATTACAAGGGCTCAGTCTTTTCCAACTGGAAATGATTATGTTTTTGTTGCTACCGAGGGTGCTCCTTGGCCGACAGCCCAGGCACCACAGGTAATGGCCGCAACAGGAGGTGCTGCAGAGACATTGGCAGTTCAACATGGGGGAAAGAAAAGGGAGAAACTTGCTGCTATCTGCGAGCCCCACACAAACAGCTCAGGATAAACCCATTTGTCAGAGTGGCAAGTGACCTTTTCCATTCACCTGTGATTAAGGAACCAGATTTCTTCATTAAGGCAAATAAACCAAATTAAGATGGCTGGGCACAGGGGATTCAAGCAGCTTTTGCAATCCCATTTCTTGAACTCGTCTTATTAGAGCAGCCTGAGAAGTGGAAGGAGTAACTCAGGTCAGGGCAAAGCAGTGCTAAATCTGTGTCTCTCGACCCGTTGTTAATCATCTATTCTCTTTCTATAAATGAATTTGGAATGTGGAGCAAATCATACTAAAAGATTTCTCCTCCTTGCTGAATACTTCAGGAGCTTTAAGGAATTCAGCTCAGGAGCAATGCTTCATTCAGGGCTGTTGATTAGTTCCACCATGGAGAGCACTAGACAAGACAATAAGTGGACGAGAGACACAGTGATTCATAGATTACTCTGCTGAGAGTTGCAGGTGTTTTGGGACCGAATAAAAGGAAAGGAGGTTGGGTCAGTTCTCAAATGGCCTTCCTGTTAAAGTATTAGCACGGGTAACTCAGAGTTATTAAAATCGCTCTCATAAACATGGCAGTTGGAGATTTTCCTCAA
The DNA here is from genome assembly GCA_013400115.1 of Rhinopomastus cyanomelas. Lineage (NCBI taxonomy): Eukaryota > Metazoa > Chordata > Aves > Bucerotiformes > Rhinopomastidae > Rhinopomastus > Rhinopomastus cyanomelas. The sequence continues at coordinate 205,384 of VXBP01000090.1, read as the reverse complement.
AATTGCCTTTTTCCTCATGCCCCCTCCACATTTTCCTAGTTTCCTAGTAGAAACAGCAAATAATTCATATTTACAGTTAGTGGCGATGCTAAGTTGAAAGCAAACAAGGGGGTCAGATCCTCACCTGCTATAAACAGGAAGAGTTTCCTGAAATCTTTTTGCACAAATCCAAAAAAATTCTATTTAGCCAGAGCTCTGATGCTGTTCTCACTCCCCAGAGGTGGCTAGATGTCATAAAACGTGCAATTACAGGTATATGACTATAAGGCCCCTCTCCTTTATTGGTAGGAAGTACAAATACCACAGCATAACAGGATTTCAGTGAAGTTGTGAAGAAAATGTGAGTATTTTGCACCTTGCTGAAGCAAATCAAGGAGATTTTATGCCTTAGCTTAGGGAGGAGCAGGAGCACAGGGAGGTACCAGCCTTGGGACAGGGGATGACATGGATGGCTGTGCCAGGATGTGTGTCCAAACACCCATAGAGCTTTTACTCTCCAAGAGCGCAGCTGTGAGGGAATCGCTATAATTTAAGCTAATTCCCTGCTTAGCTAAAGCAAGGAGCTGATGTTTCTACAAGAGCTCTGCCACTCGCCCCTGCCACCATGGCCAAAGAAACCTAGTGCCATGTTTCCCTAAGAAACCAAAGTTCACTGTTTCTCCTCCACCTTGCATGGGATCCAATGTTGATGCTGCCCCTCCACACCGCTCTGCCAAGCCTCGCAGAACCCTGCTTTTACTTACATAGACCATCAAGGAACCAGTTGCAAATACACTTTTGAATTCGATGCTTCAGACGAGTATGCAAATTCCACATTTCATGCACCACAGGGTGTTTTACACTTTGGCAAGAAATGAAAGTCACCTAAGAAGCAATTGCCAAAATAAGGTGATGAGCACAATGGAAAGACATTTACAGGGCTACACATACTATTGGTGTGTCTGTTTTGACACAGTTTTGGTACAACAAGCATGGAGTTCACGTCAAAAACATGTTTTCAGTGAGTACAATACACAGAACAAGAGGAGCAGTACCACACTCTGTTGCTTTACAGATACTGCCCGAAATAGGAGTTATGAAGGGTTAGCATTTAAACAACTATGTGTACATAGTGCACATAGTGCGTATGCATGCATATGTAAATTATGTATATTATGCATTGTGTTCCTCTGTGATTTTAACCTGAGGAGATTCCAAGCACGTAAAAAAATACTCAGCGGACTCACATCTCAGAAAATACCCTAGACAGTAGATCACAATAACCAGTGTACAGCTTCAAGATCCTATCTGCTTGTTTAACTTTTAGAAATACATATATATACACATATAACAGATTTCTTATTGTCTTTGATACTTGGGTGATTATTAATTTTTAAACCAATTTTCCAGCTTTATGATGTGCTATATGGCACCACTTGTGTTGACTTCCACATTTCTTAAAGTACATTTTGCCAAATATCCTTCATTTGCAAGTGAAACTATCATCCTCAGCTTTTCCTTCTTTCTGGCCTGCAATAATGAAAGCAGATGTTGGCTGCTAAGAGCAGCTCCCAGACAACACACCTCTGTAGGGGGTGGCAGCCCCCAACTGCTGCCTGTGCTCCCCTTTCCCTTTTCTGGGAATCAGGTGATCAGTCTTCATCCTACAGTCTTTGCGACCCAGTTAGCAAAACCTGAGAAGTGGCAGAGGACACAGGAGGCTAAGGAAAGCAGCTCTTACATGGTGAAGAACAAGGATATTCATTTAGCAACAGAATCCAGCTTTTTCACTCAGCCTGGAGGCAAAATTTGCACCTGCAAACAGAATCCAGGAACAGCCAAGTCCATCCACATCAAAGACACAATCCTGGCTAAGAAAGGCCAGTGGTCCCAGTTATGCCAGCTGGCTGTACCAGCCAACATGCAAAAGGACACAAGCGAGGGGATGTCCCTGTGTGTTTCACCCCAATATCCAACATAATGGTATTTCAGTGGAAGGTTAAATTCAGGTGGTTTGAAGTCAAACCATAATACATTAGAAAATTTGTACGGTACTTTGCTGGCTTTTGGGGCAGAGCAAGATGAGCTAATATTGATGGAAACAGAAGCACTAAAAATATTGTAAGATGTGAGACCATTCAGTACTGAAGTTACTCCAGGCTTACCCGAGGTATAAAGTACTTGCTAGAGGATCTGTACACAATCCAAACATGCACAGCAGGAGAGTATAATGAGGCTGACACCCGGTCCTGGCTGGGTATGGTGTGGAAAAAACGGCCCTTTGCAGCAACCCACCAGACCCCAGAGTCCTCACCTGCCAACCCCCCCAAAACCACTGGTTTGTAGATTGTCATGTCACATTAAAGAAATCTTTAATTGTACAGCTGAGGAAAGGATGATAGAAAGCAATGTTTCAAGGTGATCTACCCTTCCAAACATAATCTTTAGCTATTTAATAATTAACCAACTATTTACTGGTCAGCTGATATTTCTCAAGATACAGAGTTTGTTCCAGGCAATGCACCAGTGCGATCTCACACAGCCATACTTCTCTTTATTAAGCACGTGTGAACGGTAGGAGGAACATGAGCGTGATGCAGCTCTGCATCCCTACCAAGCCCTCCAGGCTTTTTATTTTACTTTCCACTAGCTCTGGCTGGTGGCAAAGCTAACCTTGCCAAAGAGCCACTTGTCACATGTTCAGAACAGGCAAGCATGGGCATTGCTCTGGCTTCAGCAAGCATTCCCCTTTGGTTTTGGCCCACCTTGGGGCACCTCTGCATGAAATCAGACATCCTTTCTCCCAGGTACTTTCCTCTCCTGCCAACTGCTAAATTTCCAGTGTGCCTGCAGCCCCCTTGTGGAATGAGGTTTCAAAAACTATGCCAGAAAGAGGTATTGTTTTAATTTAAGAGTGCAGGGGAATTATTTTTAACTACCATGGTGCTGGTTCTGCAGGTGCCACAGGCTCCTGGGGCAGCAACAGTCCCCAGCAATTTTCAGGATGTGCTGGAACTACTGGCAGCCTGAAGTGAATCCACTCTGTACCATGTTCAAAAAACAGCAAAACATTCACCTTGCTTCTTTATGATCCCCCATCATGGGCTTCTGGTTGGGCTATTTCTGGTTTGGTTTAGCCCAGAGAAGTGGGGATTTTGCCTTACAGGGTTATTTCTAGCCCACTAGTCCAATTCTCCACTCACTGTAGGACCAGAGGCTCTTTCCAGCCTGCACCATTCTCACTTTCAGTGTTTCCCCTAATTGTGCCTGATAAAATAAGTTGCAAAAGATATCAAATCGCTTTTGATTTCACTTTCACTGCAAACTTCCAAGTGCTTCTCAAGATGTTTTGCTCTTCAAAATCCTGAGAGGGATGCAGGACCCACAGCGCAGACACGAGCTTGTAAGGCACTTGGAGAGAGAAGTATAATTAACAGGTATTTCCTTTCTAGCACACATCTTGCAGAGTGTATCAAAGAAAACATTGAGGGGGACAACTCATGCTATGGTGTTTCTAATCAACTAAGAAACTTTTTTGACTTTCATGATGTACACATGGCCGTTAATTTCAATGTCATATTATGATTTTTGGCTGAGCCAACAGTATGTATGTATGTATGTAAGCAAGCAAAACAAATGCATTTTGTATTCAAATTTATACAACTCCATACATTTTTATGCTGTTTATTTGAAAATTAATTTTGGCTTAGGCCTTAGAGACAGCAAATGTTGTCAAGATTTGAGGGCTACCTGAAAAGCCTTGGGGACAGCATTACCCTTATGCATAAGAAACAGCAAAATAAAATAAAAATAAATGAATTTCCAAATACGTCATGGCTAATCCCTTGAGCTGACCTACAAATGAATTATAGAGGGTTTGCTACAGGACTGAGTAGATCTTGTGATTTCACAGAGAGATTTATCTTATTTTCCAACTTATTTTCATATCTTATTTCCTTTTCTTTTAGAATTAGACTGTAAATAAAAGAGCTAAGAACGAATGAAGCTCCCTTTCACTGCACTCGTATTGGATTGATAAATTAAAATGCTGAGATGAGTTTTGCATGACCCATCCTCGAGGATTTGGGAAATTTAGCCGATGCAAAACAAGGCATTAATTTGGAGAGGCCTAGCTACTCACAATGCTTAGTATTCTGACAATGATGAATGGCATCATTCCAAGCAAATGGTAATTTCACTTTTTGTGACAGTACTTTAGAGCAAAACCGACTTTCTTCACACAAAGAATTTGCAATCCTATTGAACAGAGGCTGTACCTGAATATCAGAAATCCTTCATTGTTTAAGTATCATCTGATATTCTTGATTGGCTCCAGACTGAAGGTTGCAGTTGAATTAGGGAGAACGGAGGTTAAGTCCTAACCTTGAAAGATTTAACAGCCATTGAAACACTGCCTTTGGGCACTTATTGGCCTGTATTTATCAAAAAACTTTTCAATTCAATGAGGGGAGGGAGAAAACACAAAACTTGTCACATTCATCAAGTGAAGCCACTGGAAAGACATCTACAGAAGAACACCCAAAAAGCATAATCTTTCAGAGGAGCTGATAGAAATGGTAATTGGATGGGATGAAGAATAATACTTCTAAAGCAGGGGTATAGAGAATATAGCTAAAAAATCAAGGTCAGGAGAAGAGAATGTATCCTTTTCAACTTAATAAAACTTACATTTGCCTTTTGTAGCACAGAAAATACTCCAGGTACCATCTCTAATTTATTTCTGCACAAACACTTCAGAGTGAAAACAGGATTTACAGGCAAACTGGAGACATGTTTTCTTTTCGCATACGTGCAGCAAACATAAAAGCAGTGTTAAGATACAATTACAAAACAACAACAAAAACAAAAAATCACAGAACAAACTCCAGGACTTCCCTGTTATTTAGAAATGTGGCTCAGCCTTCAAAAACCCAGAGAGCATCTTTAAAAAAGGCATCTCCCTAAGGCACTCGAAAGCCACCTTCTACGATTGGCAAAGAGCAGTGATATTGTCTCCCAAACAGGGAACAGAAATGATGAATCATAAAAACCTGATTGCACTTCTTCCTGTCTCCCTGCTAACAAGCTAATCAGAGCCCGCGAGGCAAGTGTCATGTATAAACGGATGAGCTGAACGGGGATGCTATATTGTCCCATTTTTATCTTGCACAAACACCTCTGGCCTGAACTTTGAAGGCTTTTGGCACATTGCTCAGGGTTTTTATCATGGGTTCTATCCAGCTGGTGAAGAAAGGGAAATAGTGAAGTGCTGTGTCGCTCTCCTTGCTGGAGCTGCACGGATGCAGGTGTCTCCTTTACTGACGAAGACATCAGCAAAGGTGGAAAAAAAAGATCTGCAAAAGGTCACCCTCTGCAGACCTCCCTAAACAGTTAGCCAAAACAGCACCTACTACCAGAACCTCCACATAAATAACTCCTGTAATGAAAGTAGAGATGAAAGCATTTGCTAATTGTCCATAGTCCTGGGAATTTGGCTATTGATGCCTACTAATCCAAGAAACACAGCATTATATTTGTCAAGAGCTTCTCAGGATATAGGGCTGTGATTTGCTCTGACAGCGTTTTCTCTGCCAGACCAGGTAGTGTATTTTAGGTTTACGGCGTGTTTAGTGATAGCATCAACAGATCTGCTCAGTGCTCATCAGTGAGGCTTTCCTGCTCCAAGGTACCTTTGCTGACCAGATGGTCATCCCCATCTCAAAAATACTGGTTTTTTGAGATCAACAAGTGGCAGGGGAGGTCAGTGAGGAGACAATGACAACATGAAAACGGCATAGAAAGGCAGAAATACATTAACAACAGCCTGAAAATCTGTAATTTGGGTTTAAACCTTCCAGTTATGGGGACATCCTGGTGTACCTGGGCTTTTGCAAACATACAGTATGTTTTACCACTAACTGCAAATTTCCTTACACGTATTGTTTTATGTCACAAGCATAATGCTTGCTCTAGCATGGATTTGTTGTGTGAATGTATTTATTAAACATTTTGTGTTTTCCCCAGTTGGTCTCCACTTCTTCCTGGCTTTCTTGGTCTCCATACTGGTCCAGGCCATGCCAGGGACACATCTGAGGACCATGACATCCCTGCAGAACTTTACAGTGTCAAAACACTGCATCCCACAGCAAGGGTCTGCACTCTAAGCTTTGTGTTTCCCTCTGTGCTGCTCATAAAACACTTAAATCACTATCCAACAGGTGCCTCATTTCTCCTCCTTAGCAAGCGACCTGCTGTCCCCAAGCTCACCACCACTCTGCAGACGGCCAATCTCCTCAAGGACTTTCTTAAGCTTTTTATGTCATGTCTGACCACTTTCGGTCCTGACATAAGCATACCCTGCATTGCCCCTACATGTGTCATCACGCTGGGTCTTCTCCCTTGTCCCACCATAACAACCCCAGAAAGACAACCATCAGCTCAAGGAAAAAGCCAGACATACTCAGATATATTCCTGGATCACTGGGCTTCACATAATTTTTACTGGTCATGACTGAGGTAAACCCACATCCACCACAGTGACTCTGAAAGAGCAAAGGGAGGAATTTTCAGAACATGGCCCATAACTATAGAGGCACCAGCTGGATGGCCACAGTCCATGTGGTGATGGTGAGACTGGAAAGGTCAAGTTATTGGCAATGCAAGAAAGAGGTATTGACAAGATCAGTGCTTTTAGGTAAAAATCTGACTGCAAATGTCTAGAAATTAAATACACATTAGCCATAAAGAGTACTAAGTTCTTACATCCAGAAAAAAAAATCCTGTATCACCTGCAATTACTCAGAGGCAGATCATATGTTCCTCTCAGCCATCTTCAGAGCTGCCCTTCAGCAGTGTATTGACTGAGCAGAAGTTGTGTAAACACCTCAGGATTTGGTTGCGTAACACTGGAGGGCCAGTCTCAACTTTAGAGCATACATTTCCCAAAACACACTAAAAGTTCAAGTCAAGTCTTTACTGCAGCAGGCTCTGCAAAAGTGAACAGGTCATTGTTTGTGGCGATGGTGGCATGTGTGATTTAAAAAAAAAAAAAAAAAGCTGGTTTGTGGGAAATGGCCGGATTAATCGCTTCTCTGCATAAAAGGAGTATATTCTACAACGATTTCAGCATGCTTCTATGAATTTATTTATCCGCCTGATGCCACCTGTTTCACTGCTGGTTCCTCCCACCACATACTGAGGCATCACTGAGGGGGTCAACCCAGGAACATTCCTAGGGACCATCTGCTTATTCATAACCCCTAAACCATATTTTCATCTTGGCATCATATCCGCCCTTATCGCGGCGCATTGTGCACTAATGACCATTATTTAATTAACAGAAGAAGAAGCCCTGAAAGCCGCACCAGCAGATTTTGAACTTGATCTTCTCTCATTTGCTGTCATGCAAGACCAGATAAATGACAAGTATTTTGAGAGTCTGCAAAGGCCCTTTAGAACAGCTGCACAGGCTTCACCCCTTCTTTGCAGCAGGTTTCTCACTTAAGAAAAAAACACGCTTCATTACATCGCCTCTTACTTGAGCTGCAAGGGTCTATTCAAGGAAGATAAGCCTCTTAGAAATGAAGTAGCGTTGAATTTAGGTTTTGAGTGACAGGAGGAAGGTTTATCCATTCAGCAGACAATACTGCTTTCTCTGCATTAATCTAGGAGGCGGACAATGATCTGTTTTTTAGGCAGCATCTCATCTCTTTTCCCACAGCAGAAGGTGATTAGAGTTCGGAAGCAGGGACTGTGAAAGAAAGGCAAGTGCTATCTCCCCAGCCCTCCTGTTTCCTGAGCAGGCAGGAGGGAAGTTCTCGGCCAAGTGCATCAATCATGAGGCTGGCGCTCAGGATGTGCTGCTGGGTTGGGGGCTGACAGGGTGCTGGCAGGTGAGGGCATGGGCACCCCAGCAAGTCCCAGCCCTATTATCTCTGCAGATAAACACGTGGGCTTAGTAGAGGTAGTTTCATAACTCCACGTGTCTTCCATCTGGGACACAGAAGAGTAAGTTCCTGGTATGAACCCAGGATACATAATAGGTGTCAGAAAACACTTTAAGTGGGTCCAGCCAAGGGTTTGCTTATCAGCCATGAGTGTTGGCATTCCTCAGCTCACCCCTCAAGCAGAACCCTGTGCTTGCCAGCAGCTCCAGATCTCCAGCCAGGAGATCTCCCATCACACAGATGGCTGTACTTGCTCTGCTTTGCAGAGAAGGGAACCATTAAGCCAAGAAGCATGTTTGACTGAGACCACAGCAACAGAACAATTAAACTGAGAAATTTTAGCTCTCTTTTCCTCATCCGACATCTCTCATAACCAAAAGGGCTGGCTTGGAGAGCCAACTCACTCTCTGCATTCTTCTGTAATGATGCTCAAAAGACAACCGAAACTCTTTTGGTGTCTTCCACCATCTCAATTTTCCAAGTTCAATGAATAACTTGTGCTTTCAGCCAACTCACTAGCAAGATAAGTGAGCTACCAGGAAGTATGTGAGAGTAGCATGGTTGCATCCAGCAGCACTGGCACTTCTCTCAGCTTTCTCAGCTCTGTCTCCCCAGCTGTCAGGCTGGAAGAGTTTTAAGCACTCTGGCTTTTCAAGTGCACATGCATAGGCTCTGAACAGGCAAGGTAGTGACAGCAAAACATATTGAAGCACAAGGCACAAATGGCATCGTTTGTTCTGGTATGTGGGACAATACATGAAGCTTTCCAGGTAGATTTACTCAACTACTGGAAAGGAAATCACATGTAACTGTAACCATTTTCTTTAGCTGCTCGCTGCTGTGCCTAAATCTTCACAAATTAGTGTTGTAAATATCAGTTAACCCACAGAAATCCTGTTTGTTGTCCTCAGTTGACAGGGAATCAGGTTGAGGTTATGCCCATAACAAAAGGTTTTCTCAGCCCATCGGGGAACATCACTACTGCAAAAGCCAAGACCAAGGCAAAAGGGAGACTCCATCCTTGGCTGCCCAGGGAACTGCCTGGAGCACAGCAAGCAAGCCGAAGTCTGCATGGGCTGAACAGCTAAACAACCATGGAAAAAAACCCACTTCCTAAAAGTATTTCTGTCATTTGACCTGGTGTCCCATAGATGCCTCTTTTAAATAAGCAAATCCTCTGTAACATAAGCGTTTTCTACGCCAGGAGGATTTTGCTGCACCCCAAACTGAAGCAGCTGAAGGATTCTCTTTGGCACGGCCAAGACACTCCGAATAACTTTCAAAGGGCAGCACAGGAACCCTCACTCCTGTTACCAACAGCCCACAGATCAGACTGCAATGTGTTGCAGAAACACGGCGAACCTTCCACAAATAAAGAGCGTATTGACACATTTTTTTTTCGCCCCTTTGTGCTAAGCCTGTGTAACTGCACAGCAGTGAATGGCTTTTTGTTATTCTTATCTCCGCGCCTCAAAATTCCTCAAAACACGTCTGTCATGGCACAGCTTGAGAGCCGGCCCGAAACAACTCTAGTGTCACAGGTCTCCTATCTCCCTTCCAGCTTCCCAGGTGGGAAGGAGTTTGCTCAGACATTTCTTTTGCTCATCGGAGCATGGCTGTCATGCCGAGTCAGCACCGACAGACCCAAGTCCTCCTCTTCTCTCTTTTCTTAAATGTACTTTTTCCTTTAAGAAGACTTAATTGCTTCATTTCAGATGTTATGTTTAACCTCAGGAAATGGTGCTATAGACATGGCAAACAACTTTCTGGTTGTTTCCAATCAGTACCATATTATAAAGTACAGCCAGTTAAGAATACTATTCATTTTCTTACCCTGTCATCTTGATCTTATTTGAATGTCTGGGGAGCAGGAGGTGCTCACTCAGTCCCACGTTTCAGAAGTGGGGGCAGGAGTGTCTGTGCAATGTGTTAGAGACACTGAAAGTTTTCATTTTTGACTCCTTAATGAGAGTGACCTTTGCCATGGGCTGATGAGTTCCATACCTGTCCTGGTGTGTTTTCTGAAAACATTTGACACTGCTTGCAGGTCTGACGGGGATATGACTAATGAAGTCTTGGTATAAAAATAATGGGCTGCAATTGCAAGTCATTTGTGTGAAACCAAACTCCTTAAAAACTTGTCTCTGCTCACTTTCTGTTTTCTAAATGAGTCAATAATACGAATCAGATGGCTTGAAGGAATAGACCCCCAAATATTTCCTCTCTCCCATCTATAAATTAGCTGCCATTTTGTGCAATTTTTGTTGCCTCCAGGCACGGTTTAAATTGAACTGTAGTTACTAAATTGCTGGAGCTATTGCAAAATGTGTAGGCTAATACATAATACCTTGTTTTTGTTAAATGTATAGTAACAGCTCTTCTTGTGAGGTCAAGAGGCCCAGGCTGCTACTACTTAGAATGCATAACAATTTTATGTAAAGTAATGGAGAGGCAGGCAGGAGTGTGTGTTTCTGCTACAAGTTTTAAATAATCCAAAAAAAATTATGCATTGTTTTCACCTTTTTATTTTGGTCATCTGCTGGAAGGGCAGAGGGATGCCTGTTGTAACACTGTGCAGTGCCCTCCATTCCTGCTCTGGGACTCATATGTGGGCCAGGGAAATGCAGCATCAGAAGCCTCCCAGCTACATTAGAGAAGGTCATGTTGGAGACACATCACCACAGCTCATCTTCAACCATCAAAGTTTAAATTCTCTTTAAAACTTTCATTGAACCACCAAGGTAGTCAATATAGAATATATAAAACACTGCAGTGACAACAGAAATATCCTGGAAAGCCAAACTGTGCTACATTCATAGCACAACTAGACATGCCACAGCCTCTTCCAATTGAGCATCACTACTACTAATTTGTGTTTTCCTTTAAGTCTCAGCTCTTGGAATCATATGAATATGTGAGGATTTTAGCTCTCTACTAGAACTGGCAGCTTACAACATGACAGAGGTACACCTGAAAGTCTCACTCAAGCTGCCTCAGGAACTCAAAACCTTAAAGAACAACAACAAACCCAAGAGCTTTAATTTCTGTAGTTCTGAGGCACCCAATTCATGATTTTTGGTTGCCATGAACTGGAAAACCTGTTATAATGGCTACAAAAACTTCCACCATAAGTTTTTTTGACTCTTTTTCTCCAGTCTGACCACTGTGTGATGACAACAGGTCCAAATATTCCCTACACATACCTATTCCTATATAAATTATTTTAAATCCTCTCTCAAAAAAAACCCCAACCAAATGAAAAACCAAAAAACCTACTAAACCAACATTCTGCTGGACACAATAAAGGGAAAATAAATACATGACGGAGGTGTAGTCACATGTTTTAGTGTGCTAGTGGAAAAGGGTTCATATTGTATGGTTTTAGGGGCCACACGAACTAGAAGGGGCCACGGCTGCTGGGACTGTCAGCCGGTGCCAGGAGGTTTGTTTGATGTTGAAACACACAACCAGGTTATTTTATATAAGATACAATTTTAGCCACATTTGGATAGGCAATTGAAAGGCAAAGGTCAACATTTTTCCTTTGGTTCAGGGATGTATATACACACACACCCCACACAAGTACAAACACACGTTGTACTCGTGTACGTGCAGATATACGTTTGAGTTATGAATGTGTGGAAGAAATAACCTGCACAGGTTACAGACATTTCCCATTACAACCTGTGAGTGTTCTCATTATACCAAAGCTAATTTGCACTCAAAACATGCAAAATTAGGAACACGCATGAGCTTTTGGAGGACCAGGGCTTAAGTAAACACTCAACCTCAGGCTCCAGGTTTGGACATGCTGTTCTTCAGCCCAAGAACAAACACAAAGCTGCGTACCACCAAATGTAGCCAGCAGACGAGCGATTTTGGGTTGTTTTGTTTAGCAGCTCCCTTCTGACCCAACAGAAGTTATGAAACCAAATGAATGTAATAGGATGTTCATTCCCTGCTCAGTCATGGTGCCTTGCCCTCGGGCATATTTGCAAAATTTCCTTCTACATTATAGAAAAAGGCACATCCCTTGGTGTGGTCGGATGGACAGCAGAAAGGCAGTGGGCAAACACAGAGGCCATTTGCCGGGAAACGCCTGCTGCTTCTTCAGAAAAAAGGCACTGCTGGACTCAGAATAAGGAGACATTCTCCTACGCTCAATCTCAGCATGGATGGCACAATGGTTTGTTGGTGGTTGCCCAGAGATAGGGCAGTCTCTTTGTGGCAAGTTTGTTCACAGCACAAATCCACTGCCAAGTAGACTCATGGGTACCCTGCGAAGAGCTGCTTTCTCTCCTGCATTAACAAATCTGCTTTTGGTGACATTCCTGTACCTCTAGCCCCAAGCAGCTGCCATCAGACAGATGCACAAAAACCCTCGCACATGTAGCTCAACAGCAGTAAGGGACCAGTAGCCACCAAATCCATTATTCAGAGATTTACCAATAAATCTGCATCAGCCAGACTGAGTTGCTTCACTCCTGCCTCCCTGCGTGGATGCAGCTGTAACAAGAGGATTCCAATACCCAGGTGCTCCAGGAGCCCACATCAGCTCCCAGGCAGCACTCACTTTACCGCCAGATAAGAAGGGGCCCTGGTCAATGGTGAGTGCTCCTCCAGGTGCCAACATGACACAGAATGAACAACAGCCACAAGCCCTGGCATTCATATCTCTATAGCTGCCAGCTTCTGTGGTCAGAGAGCAGCTCACTCAGCTTTGAGGAAGGCTTTTCTCAGCAAGTGGACATCCAGCTTCTTGCTGCAGTCTACAGAGGAAGGCATACGGGAGACTTCACCTCAGATAGATTGGCTCACTGCCACCCAACAATGGGGCTTCAAGTGCCACACTGGGGTGGATACCAAACATTGAGGCAGCTTGAACTAGCCAGGAAGACTCTTGCCCTGTGGGGCAACCTACAGGGCAGTTCTCTCATCCTTGCCTATCTCAAAACCTCTTGTATTTTCCTTTAATATACATGGTGTCAGTTATGGCAGCAGGAGGGTCCTTAGCCAAATTATCCAGCTCACTCTGGGATTTTCTACTTTCTGAACTCTGCCTTTGTTTTTGCTGGCTTAAGCTTGCTTAAAGGTAACTCCACACATATTTTCACCCTCCCTGTGAACCACAGCGCACATTGTAGCTAAACCTAATTTGCAGTTTGGGTATAAGCAGGTGATTAGACATCTACTCCTTCCAACAGTTCTGCCAGTAGTTTAAGGTGGGTGCAAAATTACTAGGTGAAAATTGCACCTTACACCTTGACACTAGCTCTGAAAAAGCTGGTCTTGGGACATTGGACCTTACATAAATGTATGCACAGCCAGGAAGAAAATGGTGCAAGCCAGACAGGATTCTTTTTTAATATATCTCCTTAATTCAAGGGCCCCACTATACATAGTGCTCCAGACGGGAAAAGGAAGACTTGTACCCACTGCGGGGGTGGGTTATGGTTTAGCCACCAACTTTCCTTTTTGCTCACACAAGGGCTAATTCATAGGTTAAGTGGAGGATTACAGATGATAGAAATGCAGAAGCCCTTTCCCTTTCCTCCCCGTGCTTTTCATGTAAAGAGAAAGAAGCCTTCTCTCATTCCCTCTGCAAAAAGTGTCGACACATTTCCATAGCTCTGTGAGAGGACCTGCCATTTCTGTCACTCCACTACCCCTTGTCTCTTTGTCCCCATAGCATCTTGTTTCAGCTTCAAGAAGAATAATTCACAGCTTTGGAAGATAAGACCAGATTTCCTATGAAATGCTTCTGTAATAAAAGCCTGGATGGTAACCATGCCTGGGATAACACGAGCCCAGTCCTTTTTTCAACAACTTGTGAGAGTTTTGCCACCAGTATTAAGAAACGCAAAATCACCCTTTTGCAAAATGTTTCTTTCAAAGCACCATCTCAGCACAGAGGCACCTGCAAAGTCACCAGGCAGTTCTGAGGGTGCTTTGTCAGCGGAGACAGGATGACAGTATGGAAATCCAAGCACTGGCTGAACACCAGCCTGCCTTCCCATTCCTGGTTGTACTGCCCTGTTGGAACCGCTGCTTGTCCTTGCCTGGCAAAACTATAACTAAATACCAAGTAACTCCTTAGAGAAAATAAATCATTACAAATTAAGGACCTGAGGCTGCAAAGACTCTTCCTGAAAGCAAAGGTGTGGTGAACTGGTAGCCCCACTGGGTTGCTGGTAACCCAAATTATCAACTGGAGCAAAGTCACAGACATGGGCTTGTTCAGAATAAAAATCTGCCGCCTTCTGTTGCCCTGAAAAAGCTACAGACCGATGCCTTGTGCATTTGTGCATCCATCCCATCCCAGGGATACTGCGTGCACGGCTGCAGATTGCTGCATTTTTCATAGTCAATGACAATATGCCATTGAGCACAACGGTAAATAGAGCTCTGACATAAAGCTCACGTAACTTTTTTGCTGGCATGAAAATTAAGGCTTCCCCTTGCCTTCTGGTAACTTAAATGCTTCCTTTTGATGGTTTCCCTTTTGTTTCTTGCAATCTTGTTTGTTTTGAAGAAACACTTGGAATTTTAGCACAAGATCTGCTCGTCGCCTTTTCTTTTCTACTCCACCCCATTAAAACCTTGACTCCTTTTTGAGTGCACAACAGAGACATTTGCTGGGTTCCCAGAAGGAGAATGGAAACAGAAAAAAGTGAATTTGAAAAGTGTAATTTGTTTTTGTGGGGGATAAACACACATTCCACACTTGTTCTGGTTAAGACAGATGTGAATCCTACATAAAAGAAGCCCTCTGGGTTTTGAAGAGTGAAGTGGGGATCAAAAAAATGTCCTTTCATGAGAAAAAAATTAGGATCATCTAAACATGATTTTTCATGCATTTTCTATGGAAACAGGGCCAGAGTTTCCACCTTAGGTACATTTTCCCTTGTTAATTAAACCCTCTTCACCCACATGACAAATGGGCCCTTCTCAGGAAAGGGCACGATTGCAGGCACAGTTGAAGTCAAAGAGGGCTTTCTTAACGATTACACGTGAAATACAGACTTCGAAAACATTGAGATTTGGTATGTATAGAGGGAATAACTCACTGCATCCTTAGGGTAAAGATAATTTATGCATCCTTTGCCTAAGTGAATTTTCTCTATCTGTTTATTTTGGGTTTTAAAAGTCTATTTATCTGGTTGGGTGTGCTTTAAAAAATGCACTTCCCACGGCCCTCCTCTTCTGTAGAGTTCTCACATGTTTCCCAAGGCAAAGCCATTAGAAATATTGCCTCGATGAGATGTGAAGCTTTCAGATGTGCCATGCTGCCAAGAAAGCATAGGCACTGGTGGGCTGAGCTTGGGGCCCGTGTCTCTGGCCAGTCCCAAAGGTGCCGTTGCAGACTGCCAACATACAGGAGACAAAAATCATGGATTATGAGACGGATTCTGAAGTCATGACAATTTATATTTCAGGAGATACTGGGCTTGGTGCTCTAGGCCACAAGCAGTGTAGAGAACTCAGTGTGTTTTAAATGGGAATTGTTGTCTCAGTTGCTTTCCCTATAGAGGTTTAAGAATGGAGGTGTCAGCTGAAGCTCATAGACTATAGAAAAATATGGGAAGTTTCTTCATTTCACAGAATCACACAACATTAGGGATTGGAAGTGACCTCAAAAGATCATCTACTCTAGAGAGGCACATAAAACATCAGGGAAACAACAAGAATTGAGCTGATAAACTGGGGAAAAAACCCACAAGGCGGTGATAGAAAGACAAGTACTGAATATATTCAAATGCTCCCAAACATACTCAATTCCTCCCCCATCCTAGAGCTCAAGGACCACTTATTTCCTTAGCAGTGCTGTTTCTCCTTAGTTCAGATGGAGTAAGTTCCTTTAGACTAAATGAGGAACTAATACAAGCATAAGGAAAAAAAAAAAACAACAAACCTACCAGTGACAAACCTCTTCTTGTTGTAGCCCTAATAATCTGGCTTGCATGGGGTTCAGAGAGCATAGGGAAAAACAAGAATTCACAACCCAATAGAAACAGTGACTGATCCATACTCTTAGTTTAGATCTCCTGCCTCAGTTTCCCTGCTTTGCAAAATAAGGCCATTATAGAAAGGTCTTCTAAAGCAGAATGGAGAGATTTTTATCAACTAGCAACAAAAATACTATTTACCTACTGCATACAATCGACACAGTCTATGAATTTGAGGATTCTTTATATATTGGATTGGATTAGATGATGTTTAAATGTCCCTTCCATCTCAAAACATTCTATGATTCTACAAACTTAGTGGATGGAACATTTCATTTTCTACCAAGCATTAAATTTTGCATTAAAATATCTGGTCTAATTTTAATTAAGCAATCTCTCACTAATTCAAATCTTCCTCATACTGAAGTCACAGGATCTTTGTTGATCAAGTGCTTGTATTTCAGAAAGGCAGCGATTTCTGTTCAGGTTTGCATGGGTGGAAAATAGCAATTTAGAAGAGTTTGGTTATGTATTGGTGTGGTTTAAAACTGAGAGCATTTTTGGTAAAAGAGGGTGCACATGGCTGTAACTCTTTTTCCCACTCTGCAGAGACACAAGGGCGCAGAGGGGATACAGGGACTGGCCATGACCAGAACTGAGACACACTGTGCTCCTGTGGCTTAACAAGAAAAAAAATTTGAAGTTGAGTGTACAACATATGAGAAATTAGAACAGAAGTGTGTGCTGTTGAATGACACAGGATTCTGGCCCAGTCCTATTTCTTTTGCATATCTGAAGTGGTTTCCAGCACATGGCCAGCAATGCACCAACACATAAGTGTCCCACCACAAAATGTGGCATTTCCACAAGATCCCCACACCTCTCTTCTGTTGGTCAGTGAGGTTTTCCAGATGGAGACACTGCCCTGCTTCCTCCTCGCTCCAGTGTACTCCCAAACAGCCTTGCTCACTCTGTCCTCCCTCTGTGGTGACAAAGGCTTCTTGGAGCTGAGGCACCACTCATACAAGCCATCAAGGCAGATGCTAACTGCTTCGCTCCTGTGCTTATTGCATGGCATATAATAGGAACAGAAAAAAATACATCCTAAAGTCAGGTCTGAAACCAGGAATAAGCCCAGGATATATACATAGCTCTTTTCTGCCATTCATTAGGGACTGTAAAACACACCGGCAAACCGAGCCCCCATTCCCTCAGCCCTTGCTCACATGGCAGCAAGACTACTTGCATGAGTTGGCAACGACTTACACACCCAGAAAGCTGCAGGATCGGGCCCTTAATTGCTTAAAAATATACTACCCACCAATAGTTACCTAATTTAGCAGAATACATTACCTCTCTGCTTCATAAATCTTAATTAAAGCTGTTAGTTTTCCTATTATATGATCAAGAAACGCCCCATTAAAGTTAAGCAGTCTCTCCAAGTAATTATATACATTATGCCTTGTGAGTGTAGAGATGCATACGGCATTCCACTGCCAATTCTTTTGCATACCCTGAAAAACACTATCTATTAAATCAAAAACTTGCAGAGTTTCATTAATGCGTGATTTTTTTAATCTCCCAAAAGTCAGAGCTGTCCCACAGGAGCACATGTACTCGGTGTTGGCTTCTTATAATGCAATTTAATGCTCGCAAACACGGCTAAAGTATTTAAGCAGTTACAGAGGTTGTCATAAGCGCTTTTCTTATTTTTGATCAAATTCAAGCCTACATTTAATGCAGTTAACTGTAGTTATTTAATTTCAAAACTCAAGAATCCAACCTCAAAAATTTATAACAATATAAATTTTGTTACACTGATATAGGATATGTATGCTACTGGGAAATCATTTTTCAGTAAGAAGCATAGAATTGTAAGATCCAAAAGGACTTCTTTTTTTTGAATAAGCATTATTTCAAATAAACCTTGTCAGATTTCAAATAATATTTTCCTATTCGTATGCAAAATGATTTCATAGTTTTTAGTGGTGTGTTTCAAGTTAGTGCTAAATGCTACCAAAACCTAAACATATTTTAATTACACTTTCTCTTTGGATGAGAATTTCTTGTAAATACAGAACAAATATTAAACTGAGATGTTGCAAATACCTTAAATACATTATTAATAAAAGTACTTCATTTCCTAGCAACTGGCTAGAGAGAATGAAATTTGGAAAATTATTCTTAGCTCCCCCAAGACACTGAATTTATTGCCTGGCAACATTAACAATTAAAAGGTATATGCATGATATTAGATGTAAAAATACAATGGCAGGAGCTTAACATCTGTTCATATAAGGCAAGGAACCAACTCCTGCAGCCCTTAAAAGTAACCTAATCAGGTTCACTGGAATGTAGTATTGTACTGTTAAGCAAAATACTCTTCTCCAACAATTTCAGCTTGCTGATCAGACACATAAAAGGAAGATAAAAGCAAAGCATAGAGAGCAGCAGCCCCGGCTGATGCTGATAATCTTTGATCCAATACAGTTCCATATCACTCTCCTCAGAGATGACAGTACATTATTAATTGAAACATTGGGGCTGAACCATGTCCTCCTCTGCAGTAATCATAATATAATTATATCCTATAGGCAGAAATACTATTTCCACCTCTGCCCCACAAGAAGTAATCTACAGACAGGCTTAAAAATGTGTGAAACAAAATGGTACGTCCCACCAGCACCCCATTTATGGTGTCAGTACTTAGTGTCCATAAACCATAATGCATAGACCGAGGAAACACAAACAAAAATATCAAACATAGGATTTTTGAATATATAATACATTATGAAAGCAACTTGATAACTGGATTTCAAACGATCTGGCTGGGTTTCTTTTTAAGTCCTTTATTATTTCCCATGTTTAATTTTTGCACAGATGTAGCTATACGAACAGCAGTGTTTCCTGGAATCCCTGAAACATCAGACCGAACGTATTCTCCAGTATTAGAGGATTGCATTCCATTATATCATTACCACTCAGAATAGGCTATAAATTCATTGAATGAAGAGTTTAATACCAACGCTTGATCTTTTCTATCCCATACTTTCCCTAATAGAAAATCGGCCTCTTCTGAAACATTAGCACGCTGCCCTTTCTAGTAAAGCATATCGAATCACGTCAGTGAAAAAGTTGCCAAGTCAAATGGGAGTTTGGTGCCAGCTTTCTTCTTTTTTTTTGTTTCTTTCTTTCTTTTTCTTAAGAGGCAGAGAGAGAGAGAAAGCTAGCACGTGCAGGACAGGAGTGATTAAATTTCTTACTAAAATTATGGCAGTGAAAATAAAGCATACTAATACTCCTTTAACATTTCTGTCATGACTTTGGCCCTAGCACTTAAACCAGCTGAGGACTGAAGGAGTTAATGCTGTAAAACATGCAATAATTCAGAGAGCTGACTTGCATGATTTCCAATGTACTTTCTTTTTAATTTGCAAGATAGACTCTGGAGCAGACAGATCAACTCTTCAAAAAAGAAGGGGGGAGGATAAAAATAAAAGGGGGAGAGGGACAACCTCTCTACAACCAATCAAACTAAATGCCAGAGCAGAGGGCAAAGGGATATGGAAACTGAGAAGATAGACTTCCAAGTCCTTTCCTGAAAGTGCTTGGATTTTGAGGAGAGTCCAACACTGCCTGACAAAAGTGTCTTTGTGTGGCAACACTGGGGAGAAGGGAGGAGAGCTTGGGAAACCTAACGAAAACAGGCCAAGCCTTGTACATTAGACCCCATGGAGAACTTTGAATCATATGAGCTGCAGACAAGCACCAAGTATGTAATGCCAAATTAAAGACCACCAAATATAGGGACATCAGAACAGCTGGGCTGGTCATACAGGTCAGTGCATTGCTTGGTGCTTCCCTCCAGCCCTCACCCCATCCCATGCAGAATGCTGAGCACAACACGCCTCACCCATGTGGCTGTTTTACCCAACTAAGGATCCTTTAAACTATGCATCCTTTAAAACTTTTTTCTGCAGTCTAGTTAACATGAGCAGATATCACCTCCTCACCTGCCCCACAGCCCAGCCTGCCCGGCTATCCAGCATCATTCCTTCTTTTTATTTCTGACAGTGTATTTTTTGCCTTTGAAGAAAAACAAAAAAATCCAGCCTTAAGCTACTGTTCAAGGGACTTGTTAGTGTGAGGCCGATCTCGCAGCTCCTTCCTGCCAAATAATCCAAGCAACAAGGCAAGAACAAGCCAACAAAGAGGAAAATCCTTGTGTCCAACATATCAGGAGAAGCTTCAGCTTCTAAGTGTTTACCATCCACCTCCCATCTGTTCAAACTTTCCCAGCAGTAAAATCACAGCACACTGTTGCCCTCTTTCAAATAAGGCAGGGCTTGCAAACAATGCTCCTCCCCAGCTTCTCCAATGCCTGAGCCCATGACAACCTAGTGCAGATGAGCCTCGGGCAGGTGCCAAGCAGGAAGGGACAGCCATCCTCACCCACCATCTCACGCTGCAACACAAGGACAGGCAGTCATACATCCCAAATAATTTAGTTCTATGCAAAGGTAAGGGAACTTTTCTTAAAATCATTGTGGAAAAGAAATCTACTTTCTGTTTGTCCCTCCATGACACTTCCTTGTATAACATGAGATTTGAAAACACCAGGCAAATTTCTTGACTGGTGACAACTGGCACTGCTTCTTAGTGGTTGAAACTAAACCTGCTTGCAGGCGAGCACAGGATTTGTCCCTGTTAAATCAAAGAGCTTTTAGGAAATGCAGATGTGGCTGATTTGGGGTAGAGGAGAAAAAGGAGAGAGAAAAAACAAACTCAAATGCAACACTTTGATGTAGCTAGAAAAGACCATTCACGATTTCGCTCTGAATAACAAAAGTGAAAAAAAATCACTATATTTAAAGTCATACTTGGAAAAGTGACCATTGCGTTTCCTCAGCAGCAACTGAGCCAACTTCTTCTCTCAGTCACATTGAGTGTAGAGCAAAATCAAGAGCAATGAAGTCACATTCACGTAAGTGACCTCCAATGGTCAAATCCAGGTGCCTGCAGGTAGCAGAAAGCCTGGGCAACCTCCAGCTTTGGTGGGATTGCCCTGGATTTGCAACACTCAAGGAAAGTTTAGGCCTAAAAATTCCTCAAAACTCACAATGGTTGGAGTTTTTTCTTCCCCACTGACTGTGAAACCTTCTGTTGGAGTAGGTGCTCCTCTCCACTACTTCTCCAGAGTCCACTTTCTCTAACTTGGTCTAACAGTGACCCAAACTACTATGCTGCACAGCTCAGAACTTCCTCCACCTCTCAAGACATTTTCTCTTTCATTGCCCCACCACAATCCTTCCACGCCTTTGTCTCATGTTGATCCTTGTAGAATCCTTTATCAGAGGGCAGAGACAGCTCTTCATCTCTCCCTTCTCTTTTTTCCCCTCCCAGTTGTCCTTGTTCTCTTTTTCTGGATCTTAAACCAGAGGCTCATTTTCACATTGCCTTGAGCATTGCCTTTCAAGGCATCAAGTTTACAGTCAGTCCAACACAAGCAAGCACATTTGATTGCTAGTAGTATCAGGCAACCATATTATACTGAGATTACCCATCAGACATGAATTTTTATCACGGATGGCCCTGTTCCAAATTTTATGGGAGGTTACTTTTCTAAAAGAGTAGCCATGGACATGGCCAAGAAACACCTCGGGTGTAATTTGTGCAAAATCGAGTTTAAAAATTTAAGACAAATTTAATTGCCTGTTTGAAAACTGACAGAGGGACTTGTTTGGAGCTGAAATCAGGGTCACCATTCCAATGCCCATGACAGTCTTTACCTGATTTTATAAAGCATTATATAATCTTTTATTGTGGTCATTTTATCAGTAGATGTAGTAACAGCATATCCCTACGACTTGCCTTTCTTGTCTCAAATTAACTTTTAAAAATACATTACAGAGCACTGAATTAGGAAAAAAACACCATGATAAGCCCAAACGGTGCAGAAGCCCAAATTTGTTTGAGAAGATAATTAGTATTTCAGGGGTATCTGAATCCATTTTAACATGGTCATTCACTATAATTTCTAGGACAGTTTTTTCCCAACCCTGACACAAGATCCATTCATTTCCACTGCCATTTACTAACGACGGGACATACATTGGGGCTAAACAAAGAGCAAAGATAAGGGTGCCTTTGGCTTCACAGGCAAGCGGTAGGAGTGAGACCTAATTTTCTGCACATCTAGGACTGTAAAGGCTTTCCAGTGTTCTTATTAAATCAATACAAAACAACCACACAGAGCACGCGTCTCTTTTTTTAAAAGTCGTATGCTTTCCGAGCTGCTTATTCAATTATTTTAACAATTCCTAAAACCTCAGCTTGCACTGCACGTATCCTTTCGGCGGGAACCATAGGTCATATGATCAAAGTTAGCCTGCACCTAATCATCAGGCGAGAAATAATCAAGAATCTTTTTTTAAGACGTGTTCAATTCAGCAAAGGGCAAGAGACTTATTAGTCTTTTCCTTATTTACTACAGTTTGGGTGAAATTCACATTATTTTCATTAATATTGTTCTTGCCATATCAATTATTCCACGGTGCACTCAATAACGCAGCTATGTTATACCTCAAGAAAAGTATCTTTCAGTGTGGCTTCTCAAGCAAACAAGATTTACATCCAAATGCAAGATGCACAGCTCTACCAAACTAATGCCATATGTCTTTTTTTTTTTCTGTCATCACCCCAGTGACATAACAGGCCAGGTAGATTCGACATGGAGAAGAATGTCAGAAAACTCCGCAAAGGAAAACAAGCACCAAAACAGAAAGTTGCATGGAATTGATTAAAGCATCACTTTTAAGCACGTTGAAACAACAAATTTCTCCCCTACTGTGACAGAAGAAATCTGTCACAGCAGATTTAGTTGTAAGTCGTTCTATTGATACACTGAGAGGAGGAATCTCACATGGAAAAAATTGGTTATATATCAAACATCCATAATCCAAACCCATTGGGCAACCTAAACCAGCAGGAGCATGTGCATATATCTCTGTAAAATAGCATCTCCACTTTCCCAGAAAGCAGAATTCCTGAACACCTGGATGCTCCCATGTCATGAAAGAAATGCTTGTAGAATAAAAATTTACAGCCCCCCACATGCATTAAATTTGTTTAAACACTTTTTCAAAGCAAAAGCTTTTTTCCTCTCTCCTTTTTTTCCCCACTCTTCCCTTTTTAAATGGCGAGCTGTATTTTATAATGGAGCGCCAGCTCTCCGGCGAGCTTCCATTCTTCCAGCCCTGACAGACTGTTTGTCAGCTAAACTCCCCTTGTCATGTATCCCCACCACTGCCAACTCATGCACGGAGACCTTCACTTTTACTGCTACCACTTGCACCCTGCGCAACCTTTGTCATTGATCACTGATCCAACCCAGTGCCCACATGTTCTTCAAGTGCCTACACAAGTAATGAGGTACTTGTGGTGTAAAATTAAACTGTCAACTGTCAGCGATTGATAACCACAGCGAGAGCTGACCTAGAACACCTGCACCCATGGCCAAGACAGGTGTGACACGTTTGATCGCTGAGCCCTACTAGTCAGCATGACCCAACAGTGTCCCTCCATGGATTTTGCCCCTGACAGAGACACCATATTTCAGCCCCAGCTTTCCAGCGCTGGCACAGGAGCGGCCCCCTCCCCAGTCACCACAGACCCTCTCCTCCATTGCAGTGGCTGCAATGCAAGCGATGCCAGCTTTTGGTGGTGACATGTATTTATGGCCATGAAGGATCTACCTCCCTATCTCCTTACTCCCACTTCTGATTCCTCTTTGCCTTCAGCTTGGCAGCAGCCCCCACATTTACCAGTGCAGTCACCCCCTTTACTGAGGTCTTTGTGAGCACCTCATTCCTCATTTCCATATATGCATTCATTTAGGAACACACTGAGTATCATTTATGGCTATTTTTACAGTATGAAGCCTCCAGTTCTGCCTCTGCATTACTCTGTGCAGTGGAAGCACAGAGCTGAACATTTCTTTGGCATCATTTAAGTAAACTCAGTCTGATGCTGTAAGGAGCATTGAACAGGAAATCTCCATTCCTCCTTCTCATCTGTTCCATCACCACTGTGGAGAAATGTATCCCTCTTCACCCAGCTGTAATTAGTTATGAAGTGTGGCTACTACATGACATTTACTTTCAGTGCGTATCTGAATATTATTATTATTATTTTGGAACTATGGATTTTCACCTTAAGCAAACAGGGGCTTTGCAGGCACACGTCGTCTTTTAAAACCCCCTGAAACACATCAGAAAATAATGGCAGGAAGGTTTCTCCTCTCCCCTCCAACAGTAGCACTATATTAAGTTCATGTGACGAGAAGATAAAAATCTATTAACTTGCTGCTGACCTTATCGACACAAGGATCTCTGCAGACATTACAGGAACCATATCTCTTCTGACTTTTACATCCAGAACCTCATGCACCAATGTCCCAAACCAAATATAAAATCTTCATGATGAGTGAAACAGTGACACATTCTACAACTCCAGTCCTTCCTCCTGGCAGGAGACATGGGGTCCTCCGGGGCCCAGGACCAGCCTCTACTTTCAATCTTACTTCAGGGGTGGTTTTTTCACCATATGCTGCTGGGGGCTCTGAATCAAAGCAGTTTCTGTATGACCATATGCTACGAGGCAAACGTGCTGGATAGAGAAAGGCTTTCTGCTCCCCCATATCACCATGATGTATTGCAAACATAATTAAAGGTGAGTAACGCAGGCACTCCTATTTGGGTTAATCAGTCCTATTTGCAACTGAAGCTGGTATAAAACAAACCACTTTTCAAGTTAGACCAAAAGTCCATCTAAATACACATTGCTCACACACATACACACCTCCCACATCTCCATGTACCAGCCTCCTCCTCTGCATGGACAGTAGCTCCCAAATGGCAAAGAATTTAGGGGGTTGTTTATTATTAAATAGGAGCTATTTTGAGCAGAGCAAGATTCATGCCTGGCTCTGATGCTTCTCCCACTTCAGAGAGACAGGAGCATCACAAGAAGCAGCAGTGTGCCTGTCGGGATGCCAGCATAGCAGCCCCCAAACAGTTTGTGATTCAATGACATCAAAACTGGAGTGTTGTAGCACCATCAGACAACATCCATGAAGTTTGCTACACCTAAACTCCAGAAGAATTTGCTCAATATCATATTTAATAGGATTTTGCTTGGACTGAGACAGCTCTTGGGGTTATTCAAGTATCAGCTCGGTGGGTGAGGAGTCACAACCCCCCATACAATCATAGAATCATTACAGTTTGGAAGGGACCTCGAAAGATCATCTAGTCCAATCCCCCTGACACAGCAGGATCACCTAGACCAAGTCACACAGGAACACATCCAGGCGGGCCTTGAACATCTCCATTGAAGGAGACTCCACAACCACCCTGGGCAACCTGTTCCAGTGCTCCGTCACCCTCACTGGGAAGAAGTTCCTTCTCAGGTTGATGTGGAACCTCCTATGTTCCAGCTTACAACCATTGCCCCTCGTCCTATCACTACATGACACTGAGAAACTCCAATGGCAACAAATCATGCAGTAGCCATGTGATTTCAGGAAGCAGCTGGAACTCAAGCCAGCTGCTCTTGAATCTACAACACACGGATGAGCCTGCAGAGCAGCTTCCCAGTGACTAGTCGGCGTGTGCAGTTATCACCTCCTCACCAGGGAAGATTTGCTGCCAAACATACAAGGGTTTTCTGTGACATCCCACAGCTCACAGCTCCTGACTTTATGCTGGCCACCCACTGCAGGAGATGGGATGTTGGGCTGAGGAGACATGTAGTCCAACGCAGCACATCTGGTTTTACATTTGGGCACGCGCTCACATAATTTTCTAGCAGTACCTGGAAAACCCTCAAGCATGCTATTAATTTGAAAGGCTAGTGTCCCTCTAAAGTTTCTGGTATGCCAATGCAAACCATTTGAGGAGCTACAAGCTGGAGCAGTGCCCATGCGCCATCCCTCCCCAAGGGGCCAACCCCTCGCGCACATTTCCCTCCACAGACCTCAGTGGAGCTTGTGGTCAGCAGAAGGACTGGCCAAACCACAGGTCTTATCTCCAGTTAAGCACCCCGTGTTCCTCCAGAGTTTTTAGGAAGGTAGTTTTATTTCTGCACATCCCAGCTTACTCTTATTTTGCAAGAGCTAGTAGCAACACCCAGCCCACATTGGTGCTGGGAAGTGAGCCGCAGTGGTTAAACATGCCTAAGCCACATTCATATCATGAGTAATAAAAATACATTACAAATGCGTAACAATAAAGAAATAACATGGCTCAAGCCACTGCTGGTTGTGGTTGTGGTTTTGCAAAACAAAAAATCTTACTGATGGGGAAAATTGCTGATGATTTGCTTCATGGAAACAAAAAACAAACAAGTACAATGTAACACAGAACAAAGTTACTGTTTGATCAATGATGCTCTTTACATTAGCCACTGATGCAGGATGAAAAATTTGGCTGCCAATTCAAATGTTTTCAGAGCTTGGAGAGGTAACATAGAGCTCTGCATGCTGACCGTGGTGAAGCTAATGGAAAGACTGCAAACAGCTCTTGTTCATTGTCTCGTCCAGGCGCTAAAGTCCAATACCAAAACTGAAGACTCACAGTATTTGCAAGAAAAGACTCATATTTCACTGCCTTTCTGATGTTTTACCGCACATAGGTTCTGCAATTTGGACACCAGAAGGTGAATAGCTGTGCTGCTTCTTACCGACCCTCCCTGCAAGACACACTGAGATCAGAAACTGCAAAGCAGCTCAAGGAGAGATCAGTATGTAAAGTATGTGTGGAGCACCACATACAGCTCACTCCAGCATGCGCCATGGAGAAGAAATTAATGATACATGGAAAGCTCATTCCAGATGATCACAGTGACCAAAAGTCTTGGATCTACAGCCTCTTTTTTTTCTTCCCTCTGCATCCAGAGAGAATCTGTCTTTTTTTTATTCAAATCACAGAGCTCACTGGAAAACCAGAACTTCCCCAACCACCCAAGTGGAGTGATTTCAGAGCCATGAGGCCAGAACAGAGGTGAGAATCTGTGCCTCTCATCCCTTTGTTTTGAAATCAAGAACCTCACGCTCCTCCTGGCACAAATAAAAGATAAATGGAAATAAAATTAAACAGCTAAACTCTTGGGTATTCCTCGGGACAAGAAAAAAGAAGTCAGCGCGAAGTGACATCAAAGATTGGTTGTTTACATATTGGAGGACCTGTCTGCTTGTCTTTTCGCATTGATTTTTACGGTACAAAAATATTATTTCAGTGACAAGGATGTAAACCTTATTCAAAACAGGATTTCAACCATATCCTGCGAGTGAGGCATCTCTTCAGATAGGCTGCCTGCTCTTACAGCATCCCGAAGGCATGCTGGTTTTCGGCCATGGTGTTTGTTAAGAGGGTCACAATATCAGGAAGCAGGAGAAGGCTCATCAAAGCCTCATTGCTTGCCTTCGCCGCTCATCAGCTAGACAGTACCTTGTTTTTTAAAACGGAGCGGAAATGCATCTCCAGTGACCCATTGTTAGAAACTTCCTTTTGTCTTTAAGTTTGCTGGAAGGAGTATGAGGGCCCCTTTTAACTCTTTTCCAATAGGTAATTTCCCTTAATTAGGACTCTCATTACAAATGAGAATTTATCAGACATGATTAAAGAAGCATCTTGTCTCTTTCCTATCACCTCCAAAGGAGCATATTTTGATCTCCCAGCATGTCTTGCAAATGCAGATAAGCAAAGGCAGGGAGCTGGGAGATCACAGCAGAAATTTGGCCTGCCCAGAAAGTTCATGTTTGGATCTCTGCATCCTCAGAGCTTCCCTCTGGATTGTAGTGTCAAAGGCTCCACTGGCAAGGAGCAGAGAGGCTCCAACAGCAAGCAGGAAGCAGGACAGATGTGACCACAGCACTAAACTCCAGGGCTTTGAGCAAGACATGGTTTCTTAAAAACCTCACATGCACTACACACGTCTCCTTCCTGCATGTCCTCAGATTTCATTCCTTCAGAGCATCCACTTCAGTCAGATCATACCCTCAGCAGAAAAGGGCAACTCGTACCCCTGCCCTTGGGAATTTCATATGGCCCTTCAGGAGCTTCTCTAAATGCATTTCCCCATGCTGCAAGTGAGAGATCTGACACAGATCTCGCCAAACCAAACTGTTGCACTCCCATAATGTATTTGCTCTACAGATGCAGCCCTCTGCCACCAGTACCCTGAGCACTGGCCCTGCTCTTGCCACCTCAGCACCTGCCACAGCTTGCCTACAGCAGGGAAAATCTCCCATTGACATCAAAGGCAGCTGGACTGGGTTGGTATGTCAAAAATGTCCTTGTGCTCTCAATAACACTGTTTATTTTTAATAAACCGGAGTGGTAAATTCACAGCTAAGCACACTATTTTATAGAGTAACTATAGAGATGCAAGTGATTGTTTATTACTGTGTACGAGCCAAAAACATCAAACTCAGATTATTACAGCAAGATTACTAATTTGTCAAAAAAAAAAAAGAAATGCTTTGCCACCTGCAATGTAGTATGTGCTTCCTTGCATTAATGACCTGGTGTTTGCACTCACACTGAACACCGAGTGAGCACTACTCTGGCAATAAAGAGGCAATGAGGAATTTTCCAAACACTACAAACATTCATAATCTGTGAATCACCTACAATCTGAGGCGTCACAAACATTCATCTCTGTATGTGTCACCCGCAAGTATCTGTCCCCTCTTCCCCTCGCACGAACACGCATTCCATTCAACCACAGATACCATCAGGCTTTAATTTTATTTTTCTCACATAATGTTAATCAAGAGCTAAAAAGATAATTTCCTTCTACCACAAAGCAATTCCACTGTGGTGGAACAAACTGTTATCTTAAGTTTCACAGAGCAATTGTTCAATAATTCCTGTTTGTGGCTCTCTTCCAAATCCTTGAGACTAGCTCAGGCTGCCAACCCTTCTTAAAAAAAAGAAAAAAAGAAAAAAAAAAATCACAACAGAAGCCAAAAGCACTTGCTGTCACTCAGGGGTTCGGCAGTGGCAGCTCAGCCATTTCTCAGAAGAAACTCCAGCCCTGAGACTCCAACTCATAGAAATGCACTGTCTGTTTGAAGAATTTTGCCTGGAAAGATATAAGCTCCCAGACTGTAAATTTGTCACAGCACTGGCCCTCTGAGATGGTGTTATCTTGGCTTGGTGGATTCAGTGAATTGGAAGCTCCAGGAGGAAAAACAAAAAATAAGGAGGACACTTGGCATTTCTGCAGTGCTTTCTACATGCAAGAGACTGAACAAGCTTTAAGCTATTAATGTTTATTAAAGAAGATTGGGAGGGTGTTTTGTTGCACAAAAAGAAACTGATAATGTAGACTTCTTCAGCAAAAGTAATAAATGTTCTGTTTCTATGGAAAAAAAACAGAAATAAGAACAACAGCCCTTATTCAAAGGACCCTGCATTTCAAAATCACTATTAATTTTAGCCTGTGAGCTCAGTGAGGAAGGGACAGTCATTTACTACAGCTTGTACAATGAGCAGCACAACAGGGCGCTGCCCTGCCCATCGGTGGGAGTTACCATCAGACAAATATTAGAGTAATATTAATCATCACAAGTGAAAGTGCAGCATTAAGCTGCCGTTTCAAAGCCTCTGGGTCTAAGCAGAGTGAAGATGTGAGGGAGGGTCGTCCAGGGGCTCAGCCCAGCAGGCTTACACAGACCCAAGCTGCAATCCAACCTCCTCCAAAGCAACCCAAAGTAACCCTATGACATTCTGGCCATGATCTCCCCAAGGGTTTGGCCATGGCTTGCAGAAGGCAGTATCTGTTTGCCCAGCAGCTGGGTCTGCCCTGAGTAAGTCTGGTGTTACCAACACCACACTCAAGTGATGCTCAACCTCAATGTGTTGGGTGAAACAAGGTGTTTTTCACTCCAGAACATAGGTACCTGCAGAGATAATCTATGTAAGGGGCTTAACCACAATTTCTGTCTTCAAGTAAATGTTTCATTACATTGCTTTCACTTTGGTGTCAAAGGGTACACATCCCAGTGAAGATATTCTCACCCTACAGCACAGTAAAATTGAAGAATTGAGACCAGATCCTCTTCTCCAACCAAGAATTTTTAAAAAAAAGGTCACCACCCTCTGGTTAGGGTAAGGGCAGGCTTTTCAGGGCCTGAACACTCCAATTTACCTAGTCTCTACAATTTTTTAATTCAGAGCACAACAGAGAATAACCCAACCATTCTGAAAAGATGTTCTTGAAGCAGAAGAGGAAAACAAAGATATAAATAACCACCAGCTGCAGAAGGGGTTGGCTCCATCTGTACCTACACACAGCACATTAGCGGTGAGATTTACATGAGGTAAAGCTAAGATGGAAACGCTGCATGTAATTTTGAAGGGCAAGACATGGTTCCTCACCAGCGCAGTGCACTGGGGTTCTCCCCCACCAAAAAAAAACACCTCAAACGTATAAACATGCAAAGATAAACTTTGCACTAGCCTTTTCACATATTTAAGCTCACAAATGAAATAAAATAGATAGAACTGTTCAACATGAGCATCAGCAGAAAGACCTTGCCTTAAGGTCAAAGCCCCAGAGAAGGGAAACCAGGTCAGCTTCCCTTCTGGGGATGAACCAGGCTTCTGTCCTTTTAGCTCAGCAATTCTGCAGTGGGACAAGGGGCTTCTCCTGCTGCCCATCTGCTCAGGATAAAGCTCAAGGAAAATAAAACCAATATGGACAAGGAGACAGGAACTGCAAATCACAGGGTATTTGCCAGTACACAAATCATGTGTTGTGTGTTAGATGCTCCTATGCTCAGCCATAGAGGTACCACCTTGAAGCAATTGTTGGGAATAAAGACATCTGTTAATTCCTGCTCTCTTCCATGGCTTGCCGGGCAAACACTTCTTTCCAGGCCAAGTTCTTTCCAAAAATCCTCACATATAAATCCCACTGAGAACAGCTGGCATCCTGCACAAGCCTCCCAGACTATAACACGGACTGGAGACCACACGTCCCTTTCATCCCAAATACAGATCCCCATGTTCAGTAGTTACGTGTTCCATCCCAACAAACCCTCCTGATTTAATGTCCCTGAGCCTACAGGGCCCTTCCCTTTAAGTTCCTCCTGGCTCAGAGATGCAGAGAGAAGAACCACCACCCTGGGCTAAAACACATATAAATGCTTTCAGGTGACTTAATGCCCTGATCCTCAGAGGATAAAGTATGACCCTGTAAATCACCACACTTCCAGAAAACAATAGCTACCTCTTGTTTAAATAAGAGCTGCACCTGCTACATTAATGAACCATGGAACAAACACTTTGTTTTTTGCTCAGCGTCCTGGCTGAAGCCACACTGCTTCCTGATCCATGGACTGGAAGACTTATTCTTAGAAGGGTATAGGAGTTTCATGGCGTACAGCAGTATTTCATAATCACCTTCCTTCCTTCTTTTGTACTGAGGTGGCACTTGGTTTTGTTTAGTTTTCAACAGGTTTATTTCCATCACAACCCTTCAAGATCCTCCAGTCCTTCTTTGGCAAATTTTCCTTATTTTTGTTTCCTATTTTGGACTAGGACAAGCCTGGAACTGTAATATGGGCTATTTTGAGTCAGTTTTTGGGAGATTCTTCTTCCATGTAAAGAGTTTGGGCAAAGTAAGCACTAGATGAAAAATTCTTTGCCGAATGCTCAATCATTACTAAATAATTTTCCTCTCCCACCAGCAGGTTAATTACGATGCCTGTTTCAAGTTTATTTATCTCTACTCAGTGCTTGTTTATTGATTGTGCTGGGACCCTTTTCTAATGGAGTTATTTTGCTCAAATAAGGTGCTCAGCAGTGATTGAAAAATGGACTGTGTGAAGAGGTCGTATCACAGATGTAGGGAACAGTAAGAGTTTTGTAGGAGAATTGCACAGGGGATAAAAGATGTAGGTTCTCCACTGAGAAATGTGGTGTCTCCAGCAAGAAGCACACACAGTGCATTGCTAAGCCATAAAAATGTTTTATTCCTGAATCTGAACCCAAATCCAGCCCAGCCAGCATGTTTCCACCTAGCTGTGCATCTTGTGTCCTTCAGGCTACTACACTCAAGCATCCTGACTTTGCTCACCACCTCCACCGACAGCCAGGAGTGCTTCCTCATTCCAGGAACATGATGCCCACTCCTCCTCGCATCCTCTTTCTGGATGCTTGCCCCATGACATGCTTCCTGCTCAACTCACGCAGCTCTTGGCCAGATCAAGCATCTCCCGGTTCACAATCATTTCCACTCTTGGCTGCCTGAAGCCAAGGAACTTTCCAGGGAACTGTGCTGCATGGCCCTATTCAACAGTAACACCAAGGTTTCAGCCATTTAACCCTACAGCTGAACTTACAAGACACCATATGGACACAGACCACCTTGCCAAAGTGTTTTAGCAATGGTAGCAGTATTTGTCCTGCTCTCACAGTCAATACTAGGAGGTTGCTCCTCTTCATTTTAACCTAATTACAGCATTGAGCAGTGTGTGATATCCAGTTCAGCAGCTCAGAATTGAAGACAACTTTATCAAACCACATGTCAAGACACTATTTGGACTTCCTGCTGAACCCTGGAAGTCAGGTGGCAAAGGCAGTCTTCAGTGACTTGACAAACCCTGACCATCAGACCAGGTCAAGTGGGATCTCATCTCACACAAATCAGCAAATGCACAAACCCACGGCAGTATCCTACTGCACCACTATTCTGTAAGAGCAACAATCTCTGCACGCTTCATCTACAAAGTCGCCATCCAGTCCACTCTCATTATTGTTCCCTCCCAATCAATATATTAAATTACTTTTTAAAAAGCTTCCACATCAAGGCATGACATTTCTCAAAGTCTCATATAGAGGAAGAAATTACCCTGAAAGCCAGGTTAACCTCCTGGTCCCTCTATAAACAAGATGTGTAACCATACACCAAGGGGAAAAGGTGCCAGCTCTTCCAAAGATCAACCCTGGCCAACACCTGCCTTCCCCCACTCTTTCTCTATGATGCATCCCCATCAACATCTCCGCCCAATCCCTTGGCCAAAACCTCCAGTAGCACAAGGTGATTTGGCTGCTCCCAGTCTATTCAGCCTAAACCCCAAACTGGGGTAGAAAGCACGTTCTGTGCCTCATACCAGGTCCAGGACAAAAAAGACCGGTACTTGCCAAGATGCACCTCAGCAAGTCTCATCAGTGCTGCGAGTTTTGGTGGTGATCTCAGTGGCACTATCACTGTACCACAAGAGAAGCCCCATCTGGGACAGCCAGGTGCTGAGAAGCCTTTGTAGCCCAGAAGCAGCTTGGGGTCAGGAGTACCAGTATGTTTTACAATAAAGGAAAGCTGAGCCAAGATCTGCACGAGCCCCTCCTTGACACAAGGGCATTTGAAACATGGACCAAGAACAAAGCTCCCTGTTAATAACAGCTTGTTTCATGCAGTGAAATATGTGCATTGTTGGGTTCACAAGCTGAATTCCAAAGTACTTGGCCATTTTCTCTTCAACTTCCCAAATTTATTGAAGTGTGGGAGCTTGGTTCTCATTATAGTGTTCAAGTGACTGATACATCGCTCACTCACAGAGACTCACGTTTCCCATCACTGCTGTGTCTGAGGGCAGAGTCAGCTCTTGCATTTGAACACTGGTCAAGTTCAACACCCACTTGTGCATCCACAGAACAGCTGGTTTCCACAGAGCCCTCACTTTGAGCAACTTGATCTAGTGGAGGATGTCCATGCTCATGGTGGTTGTACTTGATAACTTTCAAACCTCCGTTCCAACCCAAACCATTCTGTGATTCTGTTACTAGTCTGCCTTTAGTTTTCCATGCCAAAGGCTCTTTGCCTATCTTGCTCCTTCCAAAAGCCAGTCAGCTCCACCACCAACCCTCTCAAACACAATGATCCCCAAAGGAATGTCTGTAATGTGGTTATGGGGAAGCCACTGCTCTCAACATAGTCTAAACTCAACAGGGTCAATGGCAGAGGGAGGAGATGATCTGAGACAAGAGAGATATGTTCATCCTCGCAGCAGATGGTTGTCTGCTGGCTATAGAAATATGCAACACCTGCCACGAAGAGGGACCATTCTGTGTCCAAAGGGACAAAAAGAAAAGCAAGAGTGGGTTGCTCAGCCTCAGAAAGAAGCTCAGGTGAATCATCGCTCTGCTCCCCACACATATCTTTGGCCCCCACACCCTTCTCCTGCTGTAGCCACAAGAGAGCACTTCTCCCTTTCCCTTTTATCAGTCAGGCTCACAGATTGAATGTTATCAATTGACAGCTTTAAAGCTAAGGAATTGTATAAATTAAATACAATCTGCAGCAAATATACTGAGGAGCTAGAATTTATATACACACTAGATATAGGAGCTCTTAGTTATTACCCACTTAAGGCTATGGCACTGATGAATGGTAAGGCCACCCTATCCCTGAAGGCACTTTTCATTACCCACAGTATAGGAATATTGAGAGTGTGTGTGTGTATGTATCCAGCACAGCTATTCATTTCCATAGTTCTCCATCAGGTTTGCATTCAGTTTATAAAATAAAAAATTACACTGGGGACATATTTCACTCATTCCAGAACCCATACCCCAGCTCTCTCTCTCCTCCTCCAGTCCCAATACTGTAACAATGCCTTTAAATCTGATGGCATTTATTAAATGAAACAACTTAATTACTGTCAATATATAATGTTGTGAACTTCAGCCTCAACTGAGACATCTGATCCCATTCTGCTCCTGACCTTTAATGGCCATCAAATCAAAGTAATTTTGGTAAACTTAGTACAGCTTCAACACATGCCCAGGTCAAGAAGATGAAGGGGCACTAATTTACCATGTTACCTCACCCATTGTTTAGTACCTTTTTCAATAGAATCTAATAACTGGAGAAATGCCAGTTTTCTGTCTAGTTTGGGTTAAGACCTCTTTCGCTGAAAATAAATAAATATGGAACATTCTGAATAGCCCAAGGTTTACATAATTGGTGCCTCTTAGACAGAGCAATATAGTTGCCTTTGAAGTTTGCAAGGAGAGGCATTTTGGAATTCAAATCAGCAGCAATACTCCCAAGTGCGCTCTGCTCTGCTCTCCACCTCGGAGGGGCCAGCGCCAAAGGAGGCTTAATTAAGGGAAGTAAAAACCACTTTCAATTCACCAAGGTAACACAACAAGTGCATTGCTTCCTCTGAATTGAGGGGAACATAGCAAGAATGCTTCCACTTCGCGGCAGCCAATCTGCAGACTGGGACTCAAGTCCTTGAGGGAGGAATTAAAAAAAAAAATAAAGAAAATCTACCATAAAATAACCAGTAACACAACACCTGGTGCATAAAGACAACAGTAGTGTTTAGGTTCAAGAATTACTATTTTTATATAGTTTCCCCAGCAGTACACGAAACAAGTTCTCCCATGGCAAAGTGAGGGACACTGTCCGAATGGGACAAATAGCTTAGCCTGTTGATGGAGCAGCTGGATGCAGCAACATTTTATCGGAGGATCACTTTGTTAATGCACTTGCACCCAGCCACTCTCTAATCAACCCCAGGCTCTGGAAAAAACTCACCCAGCATGAAAATATCATGTCAAGGCAGACACTGGCGACTCTGGAAAACCAGTCCTAGCTGCATTAAACATGGGACAGGAAACTAGGGAACCATTCCAGGACTACCAGGTTTCACATCAGCCCTGCCTTTGCATTTGTGAAAGACAGAGGCAACAAATCATATCTGCCTGGCTTCTGAAAATGCTGGTCATGGCAGCTGAACAGAAAACATAGAAGGATGTATGTGTTAATTAGCCATTTCTCCTATACCCATTCTTTACCTTAAGTCAGTCATGTAACAGAGCAGGCAGGTAACAAAAACCAGCAACTGAGATTTACAGGGCATCACTCAACCCAAGGATCCCACAGCAATTTACAAAGTTGGGATTACATCATTCCAGAGCTCTTCAAAGGCTGAAGGGCCAATACTGCCCTCAGTGCAGCCTCTGTCATACAGCAGATGCTGCTTCAGGTCACAAGGAGATTTGTTGATCCACACGGACAAGCTCCAGCTCTCCCAGCTCCCATCTGAGGTGAGCAGAAGTGGGAG
This sequence comes from Rhinopomastus cyanomelas, assembly GCA_013400115.1. Classification (NCBI taxonomy): domain Eukaryota; kingdom Metazoa; phylum Chordata; class Aves; order Bucerotiformes; family Rhinopomastidae; genus Rhinopomastus; species Rhinopomastus cyanomelas. The sequence goes on along the minus strand of VXBP01000090.1, from coordinate 169,370 downwards.
GCAATGAGCACATACAGTTCCACTCATGCAAGAGAAAGGGGAAGGAACACCATTAATGTCTTTTTTCCCAGCCAGCCGTTTTTTGCATTGGATCCCACATCTTGTTGCCCTAAGCAGAAAGCACTGGTAAGTTTAAATGGTATGAGTCAGCTCCTATAGCCAAGACAGACACAGCCTAGATCACCAGCTCACAGCTTATGAGACTTTCCCAGAGAATTTGGGGATAAAAGATCTCAGCTTTATTCAAACCTTGCTGATAGCTAATTTTACTTCTATTATCTCATTAATAACCTACAGACATTTGCAGCTTACACTTCTTTATGTCTGCATTGTGGTCATCATACACAGGCACGAGGGCTACTGCTTCTTGCATTCGTTTTGGGTTTAATTCCTGATTCTAACCTCTGCCACCCTTGCAGGGCTGAGCTCAATTAAACCTTTTGTGTTCCCTTTGCAACAAGCTACATCAGCCGACAATCAATACACAATCTTTTAATCGGTGTTAATGTATTCAGGTGAAAATATTCATTGACAGCTTTATGTCGCATGGCAATTGCCAAAAGTGGGATTTAAAGTACAAAAGTAGCACTTAGTAGTGAAGTGTAGAGGCATGTTCACATGTCACTTAATTGTAAACATGTTGAGCATGTGTCTTTGCAGCTAAAACTATAACCTATATATCTTTAACAAATATTTTTCATATTGGTGACACCATCAAAACCAAGAACAAGTTAAAGTCATTTGACCACATCAGGTAAACTCTTTAAAAAATGGTTTAAATGAGGGATAAAACTGTTTACGAGTTTTTAACTGTTAAATACTTATTTTCTTCTTGTATCTTGCCAATATCAATAAAGAAACAACATGTATAAATACATATAAACAGACACTTGGCAATAGAGCAGGAAAATTGAAGGTGTATTTCTTTTTCACTGTGTTGAATGGACAGAATACCATAAAGAACACGTTATGTGCAGATGGATGAAAATACAAAGGGCATGAAGGATATGTAGGATATCAACGGGTTGCTCATTTGCAGGTAGAAATACAAACTTTTTGGTTCATTTCAGATCTCACTTACGCTGCACTATTTGGTGCAATTTCATTGACTCTCTTGTATTTGGACCTGAGTCCAGCAAAGCACTTAAACACATGCTTAGCTTTAAGCGCACAATAGTCCCCTTGAAGTCAAATTAAGCACATATTTATGTGCTTGGCTGGATTAGGGCCATACTACAGATTTACACAGATGTAAGTGAGCTCAGATGAGCTCAAGCCACAATGTTTGTGTCCAGATTCAAATCCAATTGGCAAATGCTTTCAAAAGCCAGAGGTATTTGGATTAGGGGTTTTGGTCCAAGCCAATCTGTAACTTTAGTACCTGAACCCGTGTTTCTTGTGCGCCCAAGACTCCCATCGGCATTAGTGGAAGCTTTGGAAGCACAAGAAGTACACGAGGAAGACTTCTGGGACCAAAGAGCCAATTTACTTAAACCCAAAATATAACATTTTTTAACCTTTAGATTAAACCAAAGTCCCACCAGAGGTTCAGCCCTCACTCCATTACATTTCTCACCCAGCATTCAGAATTTTTGTTTACTGTATTCCTATTGCTTTTGGCTAGCACTCACTTTATTATATAACATTAACCTAGGAAAAAATTAATGGGCACCATCAAATAGCTGTTAACATAAAGCACTTCTAAACAAGTGCCATTAGTGAACCAACAGAGAGCACAGGAACTTATTTACACTACATCTGTTAACGTTGAATAAACACACATTTACAATTTTAAATGGCAAATGATGCCAGCCTGGCCAGAAATTAATTTCCAAGTTTTTCTACAGACTTTACTAGTCCTGCAAATGGGCAGCACATGCCAAAACCCCAGGCAGGGAAAAGCCAGCTAAGGTGCTGAAGCTCACAGTGACACACACTCTTCCCCATGCACCTGCAGCAGCCTCTAACACCACCTGCAAGCCCCCTTCCATATGTGCATGAAAAAAGTCAGCACAAACAGAACTTATCACCTACCATTCTGCGGCTCTAGTGGGCTCTACATTGATCAACAGGCTCCTGCTTCTGGTACTACTCTCACCAGAAGCAGCTGCTGGCTCTGCAAAACCTGTGGTTCCCATAAATGTGGCAAACACCAGCACTGGAAAGTTCACTGGCCCTGCACGGAGGAAAGCTGGGAACTTTCAGGAGTTCCTGCTCTCTTCTCCACAACTTTCAACACACACTTCATGCACATCATGGTCAGCAAAGTCTCTGTGGGAAGCATAGTCTGTCTCTGCTGGTTTTCTCAGCCTTGTCTATAGGATTAGCACATCTTTTCTTGCTTATTAACCAAAACCAGAGTGAGATGGTGCTACTCAATCACCACTGCTGCTGCAAATACAATAAACAAAGCTCTCCTCAAGCACAGCGCACTGTGAGCTTTCAAGATACAGACTCTGAGCATCTTGAAATATATCTCCCTACTCACACACTACTGACCTGGGCAGCATGAAAATAAAGAAACACTCTGGAATCTGCTGCTGGTGATCTAAACATTGAGGGAAGTACAAAGAATATGATAAAATCCTGACACTGGAAGATGAAACAACAGAATCACTGGCACTCGAGGCTGCAGAAAGTAAAACAAGAAGTGGTATCCAACACCTATTCCCATCATATTTTAGCTGCAGATGGAGAGATTGTGCTGGGAACAGAGTAGCTTATAGTTCCTCCCCCCAAGCTAATCTCCAGCATCCTCTGAAAAGCACACAAATGAGGCAAATAATTATTCTTCCCATTGCTTTGGGACTTGTGTAACCAACACTAAAAAAATCAGTGCTAGCAGACACAACAGTAAATAAGCTAAAACTTTGCATTAAAAAAAAAGTATTTCTTTTTTTCTATATAAGTATTTCTTTTTCTATATAAGAACTCACCAGCTCCTTTCTTATTGCCTCTGTCCAAATTCCAGGAGAAAGCATTTTTTCTGATACCTCTTGTGGGGTGACACCTTTACACTGCTGTAACAGCATGGACTTACACCACGGAGCAAAAAACAGCCCAAGCTTCAACAGAAGATAGTACTAGGAGAGACTGAATCTTCAAACACCCAGCCTTCACATTTGTTAACTGTGTTGCAAACAAACCCAGAAAGGCCAGATTTCACCATTATGTGGCACATTTAAGCACGATCCTGCCCAGCTGGGTGGAGGTGAATCTTGGGAAAGGCAGGACACTCCTTTGCAGTCTACCTTTTTGTTTGTACTGAGTGATTTTCACTGCTATCTTTCATGACCCCTACGTCCCATCATATTTCTGGCATGTAAGGTGCACAGATGTACCAGGCGAGACGCTGAAAACCTGAGAAATCCTGAAGCGTTCCCAGGAAGAAGTCCTGGAGCAGCCTGGGAACTGGAAAGACTGCAGAGGACAACATCAGGTAGAGCACAGGCTCAGCTCATCAGCCCATAATGATAAAAGCATGTGTCTTGCTCTTCCATACTGTCTTTTTTTTTGTTCTCCCTTAAAAAAACCCCACAGCTTAGTTAACAGCTTTTCCTCACTTGAACACTCAGGAAACCAGTAATGATATAACTTGGGTCTAATCGTTTGCTTCTCTTCAGCTCATGTTGTACATCTCAATAGTTTTTAGACTTTATATGATTATTTTTAAAAACACAAAGACCACTGTAGCTGTAATAATGGAAAGATATATTAAACACTGATAACAGCACCAGGAGCTAGAAAACCTAAGAGTAACTGGTGGGTAGTTCCAATAATTCTGCATATCAGAAGTGGAAGGAGAGATGGATAGATAAAATAATGTTACATAGCCATGAAGACAAGCCCATAAAGATGTTTTCAGAAATTAAAGCCCAGGTTGTCTCACTGCATTCCCATGCTCTGAATAATAATAAATAAATAATAACAAATGATGCTCATAAAAGAACCCAATCCCCAAGAACATCCAGAACTCCAAAAGGGACAGAAAAGGCCTCATGATAAAGAATTGCAAGTATTTTCCACTTGTAAGTGTCAGACGATAGAGAATCATAGAATCATTACGGACTGGAAGGGACCTCGAAAGATCATCTAGTCC
>VXBP01000090.1:151737-164602 GCA_013400115.1 Rhinopomastus cyanomelas | reverse complement strand
GACACCACCCAGCTTTGTGTCATCAGCAAACTTGCTGACAGTACATGCCAATCCCTCATCTAAGTCATCAAGGAATAGATTGAACAGGGCTGGTCCCAGCACCGATCCCTGGGGCACTCCACTACACAGAGGCCTCCAAGTAGACTCTGTGCCATTGACCGCTACTTTCTGACTTCTACCCTGTAGCCAGTTTACAATCCACCTCACTACCCGAAAATCTAGACCACACTGCCTCAGTTTGGTTGTGAGAGAGAACACTTAGACATAGTGAAGATTGCCCTGTATCTGCTTTCTCTTCACCTGAATGGGGCACCTGGTTGGCTCAGTGGTTAGAGCATGTGACTCTGAATTCCTGGGGTCATGGATTTGAGCCCCATGTAGGACATCTTGAGACAGTACTGTAGGCTTACCCTGCTCCAGCAGCGGGGGTTGGACTTAGATGATCTTTCGAGGTCCCTTCCAACCTCTAACATTCTGTGACTGTGAATGGATCCCAGGGCAAACAGCCAGCAGAGACACATCCAATCCATTTTCTGCCATAGTGGGTTCTGCTCTCACACAAGTTTGATACCAGTTTAGCTCTGTGTGCTTTGGGGCTGTTACTTTAGCATGCTAAGAGGAAAAACACTCTCTTAGACAGCACTATCTGTGTGGTTCAATGGCTGACAGGAGGTATGGCTGAGTAGGCCACATCTGATCGGCTGAGGAAAGGTCTGTCTGCCTCTGCTCCTCTGATGAGCGGGGGGAAAGGTATCTTGGAGAAGAAAAGGATAAGAAACTCCAAGAGCAGGAGAGTTTGGCTGAAAGCCCCACTAGTAAAGCATTTTTCTCCTGCTACCCTCTGGCTGAATAGGTCTTCCAGCTATTGGCAGATTAGAACACACCGAAAATATCTTTACTTATTTTTTATATTGAGATGATCCAGATCATTTCTGAAATCAAGTACCTTGTTCCATATTAGCAGGTATTCATCATGTACTTCTGTTACCTCAGTCCAGTGTCAAAATACAGCAGCAGAGGTTAGTATTTGAATGTCATTCACATCACTTTTATTTCCTTTCCTTTTGGTTCTTTCCTTGACCTCTTTTTTGCTGCTGCTAAATTCCTTGCCTTCATTTTCATATAAGTTCAGCCTTCCAACCCACTCTCCAATGCTGTCAGACATCAGCTCAGGCTCAGACTTATTCATTCTGATATGTCACTCTGCAGGCAGGGAGCCTAAAGCAACAACTGCTCTCTCCAGCCCTTGCAAACTTCAGCTGGATCTTCACTGATCCACAGAGCACAGCTATTTCTGCAGAGCAGGAACCCAGAGGACCTGAAGAGTAAGCCCAGCATCTTAGTTTACTCTGAGCCTGCAAACCAGAAGTCCTAACAAGAGGTCACAGTGCATAAAGATGATTCAGCCCTGTTGGCCTGCAGAGCTCAGGCATATATGTAATTGGTAAAGCACTGGGGAGAAGAAGACATGGAGAACAGAGTATTAAAGGACTATTTAGTATTTGAAGCACATCAATCATCTCTTAAAACAGATGTCCTGAATTACTTTAATATTCCTGCACAAAACGGTGCCAGTAGAGCTGACCTGTTTCCTTTTGCTCAGGAGTCTGACAGCAATCCGCCAGGCATATCCCACCTCCCGCTCGTCTCCCCAACACCATCTCTGGCTCCTATCAGATCACTTCCACCTTATTTCCAGAGCTACCTTTGCTGATGACAGTGACAGTATTTTCCTTCCCATGAAATGGAAATACAGTCATTGCAACAATTTTTTTTTCTGTAGTTTTTTTCTCCTTTCCTTTCCCACAGTGGCCTCCACATTCCCTTTTCTCATTCAAGCCACATAAATAGTACTGAGCACTGATGAGATCCAAATTCTATCTAAACCCCAGAAAAAGCTTTTTAAGGTTATATGTGAGTCCTTTCAGTTATAACTGGAGGAAGAAATGTCCATGATTTAGTGTCTAATAAACAAAGTGCCAAGTTCAACATGGAATCTTCTCCCATACCCATAATCAATTCCCTCAACACTGGGAGATGTTGTATGTATGGGCAGTACTCCTCCTTCTAATGCCCGGCCACACTTAATTTTCCTTCTATAAATAACTTCCCAAAGAGAAATAGGTGTGCATTACAACATTGTAAAATAGATTTTTAAAAGATTAACCACGTGGAGGATAAAATAACTATGTGAGGAGAAAACACAACAGAAGTTTATCTTGTAAATCCTGGGACCAAGATTTACACACATGCAATTTGGCCAAAAGGCTGAGGGATGAATCGTTTTAACAGCCTCTGTTTTGGAGGATGAGCCTTCAGATGATCAGTAATAATCAGTGTATAATCACTAATAATCAGTAATAATTAAGTATCTATACTTCAAATTAGAAATTATTCACCCTCCAAAAGTGAATGCATGTTCCTCATCTCCGAACCTGGGTCAAACTCTTAAGTTGGTTTTACAAGCCAAATTCCTTCCAAGGGCAACCCAGCTGTGCTGGGCTCAATATACAGCTTGTCACAGCATACCTGAGTGCCACTGCTGTGTCCTGTCCAGTGGTCTGATCCAAAAATCAAACATTTTGGGAATCAGGAGTGCATGGCACAGCTTCAAACATTATTTACAAAATAATTTATCTAAAACCATTGCGTTGGTAACAAAATTGCAATCAGAAGTTAGGAAATAGCTAATTAAACTCCCATTTTACTGCCTCACTTCATAGAAAGCCATAAAATTATCAGTCTTTTCCTTCCTCAATGTATTTTCTTTGCAGTTTGTGATGCTCTGTGGGGTATTTATGTGAACTCCATGACGGTTTGGCTCCAAATCATCCAAACATAAAACTGAGCTTATGAAGCCTCACTCAGAGGTTGTGTGGACCCTTTTTATTGGCACAGACTTAAAAACAACCTTAATAAACCTTATAGACTTGAGGGATTTTCTGGTTGCTGGCACTTGCCAGCCATACTGGTCGCATCCCTCTTGCTGCACCTGAGTGGAAAGCAGACTGGAACCACAACCTGGGGATTTTATAGGGCTGGATTATCTGCCAATATTGCCTTCTTCCTTCCCAGCAAATCTCAGAACTATTTTCTTTGAAAGGAAGAAGGGTCATGTTGCAAGAATACTCATAGTTTAATGCAGCTTCATCACCTAAGGTTACAGACACCGCCAAAAATAATAGGGACATATAAAACAGAGTGGGGGAAGGAGCATTTGCTGGCAGAAAGAGAGAGGTTGGTGGTGTCAAAGCTGAAGCATGTCCACCTGTGGACAACTGGAAGGTCCAACACTCCACAGTCCCAACTCCATGGATTTTCCTCAAAGCATTGCCATTTTATTCCTGCCACCAATGATGCTGTAATTGCGGAAGCAGGGTAGCAGCCCTGAAGTATAATCTGCAGTTCTGAGGGCCTGAGCTCTGTACAGGCAGCCCGTGTTTGCACAACATGCAACCAACCATAGCTGGGCTCTGTGGTGACCGCTTTAATTCAAGACATCATAAACAACAATGTCAGATGGGAAATAACTCTTTTTGGTTTGGTCCATGGCTGATTTTTCAGCATATTGCACAGTGAAAGCACCAGTTTAGCTGCACTCCATTCTGGATCTAACTCTGTGCCACACCTCCTGGCCTGGCCTTGGTTTGGATTTCACTCGGAGCATTGGTTCAGCACAGGTAATTTCAACTTCCTTTTGTTTAGAGCCTGTTCACTGACATAAAAGACACCACATAGTTTCATTCCCTCAGATCTCTCTGATCTGCATCATCTGGAGTGACCTAGTGCATCCTTTCTTCATTTCTCAGTAACCTTTGCTTTATCTCATTTCTTCCATCACACCATGTATCACAAACTCCTGGACAGTAAGTACTGAGGCAGAGCATAAATGCTTCATAGCAGTTACACAAGTAGCCAGTGACTATTGAGATATCGCTTGCTACATCAACTTAAAGAATCAAGACAAATGTATTACACTATTTACCTTTACAATTAATTATTCTTCATTATTGCTGTGAGTTACAATTATAATGATGCATCAACAAACAGCAGAGTGCTGTTAGCTCAGACACAGCTTTTCCATGTTGTGTATTCTTAGGCGAATACTCCATGCCAGTCTCTGCATCCAAAAATACATCCAGAGTCTAAATACAGTAAAATAGAAACATCAGTTCAAAATTATTTTAATCAACATTTCCTTTTCTCTATTTACATGGAGGCACAAAGAGAAAGATTAAAACTCACAAAAAGCATCACTTAATTCCTCACCAAGATGCAAATAAATAAAACACACCACTGTAAATTCACTGTAAATTGTGGCGTTTTCAATAGGGAAAGGTTAATCTTTTCTGTCAAATATTGAAATTTTCAATGGTTTTTACATCAAAAATATAAGCACCTCTAGTGACTCAAGCCATATTCAAGGTTAGGGTTGACTTTTTTCCAGCAGTCAGTGCTTGTCTCTCACATACCTTCTGTTTGTCTGAGAAGAAGTTGGGAGGCACTAAACAAAGCACTTACTAGGAGCACCAGGTACTTTTGGCAGCAAAAGTATTTGTTCAGAAAGTACAAATTCTGGCTATTTCGAGAACCACAGTTCTTGGGATGCAGAGCTCAGCAGTGCAAGTCAGGACTGCTGTACCAAACAAGCACCCACCACAGCCGCCGGTGGTCCTTGACCCATAAGAGAGAATGAGTGCACAGGGAATGGATGGGGCAAGGCAAGAGAAAAGTATGTAAAGTTAACACAGTCGCCCCATCAGTTGTGTTCATATTTAATTGTAATGGCTAAAATAAGTCTTAAATGAGGCCAGATTATAGGACCTACCAAATTCACTTAAACTGATGTAAATCCAGGTATGTGTTACAACACTGCATGTTAGAGCTCACCGCAAAGCAGAAGCTGCTGATAAACCCCTTCCAAAAGATGAAGAGAAGTGGATTCCTCTGGGCCAGTCCTGATCCAAAACCCATTGAAGTCAGTACAAGCTCCTTCAGCTGCAGTGGGTTTGGGATCCGGCCCGTGGCAAGCACTGAGCCAGTTCTTCTGCCAAAATGCAGAATTGTTTTCCATTGGCTTTGCCAGTTTGGTGTTAGTACATGTGTGAAGGAGCTTGGGGATGGTAGGGAGGTTTCTGAGGGGCGTTTTTTATACTGAGGAATCATATCACCCTTGCAGCATGTGGACTTTGTGCAAAAGAATGAGAGAGAGGGCAGGGGATGTTTTTCTGAAACTATCAGCTCCCTGTCATGACATCCCAATGGAGGGTGGACATGTCCATCAAAAGGAGCCCCTGATCCCCAGAACTGGGTTTGTCCCTGCTCTCTACTGCAGAAGGGAAAGTCATGGAGCCCAACTCACCAAACCCAGATCAAATAAGGAGAAGCTTGATAAAATATGGGATTTGAGAGACAAAACATCCCTTGGATACAGGTGAACCTCCTGCTGGGATCTAATATTGGTTTAATCCCATTTAATCCTAGTAAATAACATTGTCCTGAACCATACTCCAGTTTTCTTTACTACTCAGCTCTTTTTCCACTGCCAAATGTTTTCTGCTGCACGTGTTCCATACAGGATTGTGTTGCCCCTTTGGTTTTCCAGGGGAAGGGCTCTGCCTTGCTGTGGCTTTTGGAACATATAGCCTGGCCAGTTCCAGAATTCAACTGGGGCCTCTGCAGGCTGCTTCACTATAAACAATTTCAGTAAGGCACATATTATACAGTAAGATCATCTAAAAGCAAACATTTTCCCACTCCACACAATAAACATCCAGAATAAATTGCATTATAAAAAATATATTTATGGCTAATTTTTTTCATTTAAACCACCTGGAAAATTTTGGTTAGATTGGTCTATATGAAGGTCTCAGAATACTCTTAATCTAATGGTATCTCATAGACAAAACAGTATGATGTTACAACAGTCTCAAAGCTGTCATTATTTTGTAGCCCGCTCAGAGATCAAACTGGCAGGATTCATATTTTTTGAAATTTTATACGTGATTGGTGATGCAATTGCCAAAAATAACCTACTCATAAAAGTCTTGCTCTTCTGGTTTCTAACCTACTGTAATCACGGAACAGAGCAGCGCACTGCGTTGCTGTGGAGTATGGGTTTGGGTCAGGGAGCACGGGCAATGGCTGTGCAGCAGTTCCCATTCTGCAGATTATTTTACAGGCAATTTAGATTTAGTTTAGAATTTAAACAGGGCTAAAAGGTAATGCACCCATCCGGACACATGAGCAATGATTCAGGAAAGGAATAATGCTGTAGCTGGGTTATATCTCTTTCCTGAACCAAAACTGTGCTCCAATAGAAGATTTTCTAAACAAAGGTTGTTGGTACCAAAGGGGACAGTGTTTCTGTTGCATAAATTAAGCCCAAACCTGCAATATTTCCACCATAAACTTCTCATGCTCATCACAGACCAGCCAAGATTTCCAAAAAGCTTCCAGATCATCGCAGATTTTGTGAGGCAGCCTCTCTCTACTTAGTGCAAATCCCAGCTCAAACCGTGCTGTGGATCTGCAACAAGTGCTGGCCGTTTGGTGGTTCCTGGACTCGGTTTGAAGTTCAGCCCATACCTTCAGCTACTTCCTTCCCTCCTGTTGTTCCTCGGACTTGGAGGCCATGTGGTACATTTCAACCTTAACTTCAAATTTCCTTTATTTTGTAGATCAAACTTGGACATTCCCTTAAGGTAGTGGGGTTTTTATGTCACTGCATATATCCTAGTTTAAAAGATAATGCTTTGCTGAAACAGACCACAATATTAAACCCTCAAATAAAATTAGTTGTATGTCACTCTCCAAACTCTTTTTGCTGGATTAGCTCACAATTCTTTCTCTTTGTTACACATTTAGCACCAAATACAATATCCATTGCAGGCTCTGCAGCTGCCTTTTCTTCCAGCAGCACAGGAGAAGGCGATGCCCCACTATAGCCTGGAAAAGCAAAGAGGAGTGAATAGAAAGTCAAGGAATGATCAGACAGGGTTGCTTTAAACCCTGAGCAGTTTATTTATTTTTTTTTAATATAAAATGGCAATGCAAGGATGAGACAAAGTTCTAGGGACAACAACCACCACTTCTTAGCCTCTTCACCTTGTTCTTTCTCAGCCATGTTATCTGTCTGCAAACACCTCTTTCCAGCAGCCCCTGCAGCAAAGGGGTCTAGACATGCTATCTGATGCTTATTGGTGCATATTTCTATACTGGTCTTGTCTGGTTCCTGGTCCAGATGTTAAGAATCACAGCAGTAAACATTATTAACATGGCAGGAACCCACTGGAAAGCCATGGCCAGGCATAATCAAACTTCCATGACCCCATACCCCCTTCTCTGTATCCCAGCCTCAGCAGCTATACCTTATTCCTCTTTTTTGCCTTTGCCCTCACACACAGGGAAAGGGCACCCCTGAGCACAGCATGACTCCAGAAATGTCTGTGATACAGGTAAGCACTGGTAAGGATGGAAAAGGCTCTGAGCCAGACACTGGTTCTGCATTGTCTGAACTGATCCCAGGTTTTTTAATGGCCTTTTAGTTTCTAAGTGCATTCCTGCAATCCCAGTCTTGAGCTTATATCTCCATATGAAATGGCACAGCTTTAACTAGGTGAATAGATTATAAAACCAGGAAGAGTGGTCTGGTCTGCTCCCCTGCGTAACACAAGCTACAGGAATTACCTAAATTAATTCCTGTTTCGATTAGCTCCTATCTTTTTAGAAAAACAGCCATCCCTAATTAAGACAAAGGAATTCCAGTGATACTGAAATCCACCCAGCCCTTAGTAATTGCTTTAGTGGTTAAATACCGTTACTACTTAAACATAAACTGTATCTCTAATGTGCCTTTGTCCAGTTCTAGCTCTGTCTCCTGGATAATACAGTACTTCTATCTGCTAGTTTGAAAAACATGTGGGATGATAGGTCTTTCTGCCCATCATAAGCCACCCCTTCCCTAACTAAACTGAAATGACATCACATGAATTGTATTTAAATATAGCAAAAGAGTAACAAGATGCTCCAAAACAGACAGCAAACCTAGTTAAATTTTAAACAAACAAATATCAGGAATTCTTGGTTGGAATCCTAAATGTCTGAACAAGCCCTTCCTAAAGTATGTCTGTTTAGAAGGTGGTTTGCTGCAAGGCAACTCCTGTGGGCAAGGCTACATGAGCCCAAGTCTACAAAACCCTATCGGCTTCCCCACTACCCTTTTGTCATCCACCATGGGCTGGAACGACCAATGTTTTGCTTTATCCTCCTGCACCACGTAGATACCTGTTCAGGCAGAAAATTCATTTCACTTTCTTCTTCAGCAACTTAAAGAGCTTTATCAGGTAGCTGTACTCCACAGGACATCCAGAAATACCTTTCCTATGCAGACACCTTTACTCTCATGTGAAATTAGTAAATATTTTAAAATGAATACTCCTACCATGGAAGTAAACAATTTGGGAAGTATCCCGGAGAACAACACATATAAATCCTTTATATCAACTCTATGTTCCCTATACACATCCACAACATTTCAGAGCCTGTGTGAAGGCACACCCATAGGTTTGGAGGATGCAAACAACCCTACACACACCACACTCCCTCCCTAAACTGGTAAATTACCTACAATTGCAGATATCAGAAGTATTTTATTTCCCTGCTTTTCTTTCTGCATGTGCAGATATATATGTAGGTATTAGATCTTTATAACCACACACACACACGCACAGATATATATATACACACACTCCCCTCTGGCATGAACAGCGAGGTATGACACAGATGCACACATATGCACATGTATACAGGAAGCACTGACGCAGACACACTTACATACACGTCAATAACTTGGTGAATAGGTGAATATGAACACTAATAGCCATTTATGGCAACAACAATGCAAGCTGTCCCTGGAGCCCGCCTATGGTAGAGCAGCCAAAATGATTGAGTACGTACAGGGCACTGCCGCAGCAGTGGACTCACATGGGCCTCCTTGTAGAAATGATTAATATTTAACAGACTTAGTGATCATGGCTTTGGGTTTCATTAGGATTAGATAACAAGGTGCACAAAGCCAGCCCAATAAGAGCATCGTGGGATGTCCAAGCAGCTTCCACTTGCGCTTCACAGGAAGACAGACAGAAGGTGAGAAGGGGAGAGAGGGAGAGATACCAGACAGTAAAAAAAATATTCCCATGCTCAGCTCTGTTTGTGTTTTCTTGGAAGGAAAAGGGGAAAAGCAGCCTAAGAGGCTGGTGTAATAAGATGCTATTGCTTTCATGAAGAGAGGTGAAATAATTTTAAACACAGACACACAATGAGTTTATTTATTTAGAAAGTTGTTAAATAGAGTCTGGGAATTCAAATATTCAGTGTTGACATTGTACAGAGCTGGCAGCAAGCCAGCCCCAGCTCTCTGGAGGGACCCAATGGCCACAGCACCCAGGCCCTTGCCCCTCCCAGCCCACTAACTAGGTAAAAGCCATTAGTTATACCCACAAGCAATATCTGACTCTGAGTCAAATAATGTCGGCCTCAGCCAACCAACTTCAAAGGCATGTAAGTGTGTTTGGCTTTTTAGTGCTGGAACTACAGCAATATGTCACACTTCTGAAAGAGTTTTGTAAACAGTTCTTTCCCTTTTGTAGAAACATTCCTTAAGTTTCATGTACCCCATGTAAACAGCCTTAATTAACAAGGGTTACATTTTTCATTTACAAGCAGGGCTGTATTAATAATGTGTTTGCCTTTCAGATGGTCCTTTTCCTTTGTATCCTTCCTGTGCCCTGCACCACAGCCAGCCCAGTGTGGATAGGGAGAATCCAGAACCACGGAGCTCTGCCATGGGCTCAGCCCTAGGCAGCATCACCTATGGCAGCACCACAAAGATGGTCCCAAATGCAGTGACAGTTGGCTGCGAGTAAGAAATAGTGGGAGAGAGAAAGAGGATGAGAGTACAAAAAGAGCAAAGAAGGGGAAGAAAGAATAAGAAAATGAAGAAAGAGAAGGAAGGAAGAAATATGGAAAAGGAAGAAAGAGAAGACAATAAAGAGTGAAAAGGAAGGGGAAAGGAAAAAGAAAAAACAAAAGAGCAAAAGAAAGAACAGGATGAGAAAGAGAAAAAAGGGAAAAGAAAGGAAGGTAGAAAAAGTGGGAAATTACAAAACAGAGGAAAATGAGGGAAAAGTGAGGGAAGAGTAAAAAGATTAAAAAGTGGGAAAAGAGGAATAGGAGGAAAAGGCAGAAGGGGGGGCGGAATCCTCATCAGGTTCTCCCCCGACAAGGGTTAACACAGGCCACAGCATGCCCAACGGTCCCACACACCCCCGCAGCAGTCGGCCGAGAACTCCGCCGGGCGGTGCCGATCCAAGCCATGCCCGGCGCTGCGACCGGTACCCGGGGCGGGGCTGGACACACACACGACAGTGACACCCGGTGCCAGAGGTGATGGTAAAGCGGCGGCAAATAAACTACCTCGCGAAGAGGGCCGGGAGTCCGGGCACGGCAAAACGTTTCCCTGCTCGAAAACAAATTCAGGGACAGAGACTGTAACAGTCGAATAAAGTGGTCAGCTATGTCTTTCAATCAAACCTTCTAAGTACTAGTCTGAGGCAAACTACAGGCGCAGGGGAAAGAGAAAAAGGGGGGGGGGGAAGAAACCTGCTGAAACTTAGGAAAGTGTTATTTTACTATCTCACATGGTTGGAGGGATCTGGATCTACCTTGGCCGCGCTAAATTGCCTGTAAAAAAACTGGTGATAAAGTGTAAAAGTAACAAGTGCCTCCTTATTCACGTGTGTTCCGCTAATCTGATCACCTTCTGTCTCTTTATGAGGCTACTGGGTGGCCGGGGGCTGCCCCAGCCCGGGCCGGGGGGTTATTCAGGGATACGGTTTCACCAGGCGGGCACGAACCTACCCGAGTGGAAAAGCAGCTGCCCCAAGCAACGGGGAATGGGCCCGGCGCGGAACTGGGCGCGGATGCCAGCGCAGGTGCAGCCCCACCACTAGTCCCTCATGAACACCCTAGGGTGGGGCGGAGGGTTGCACTCCGCACCAGCTGCGCGGGGAGAAGACCCCGGCGTGACTTTGCCCTTATTTTTACAGCTGGACATTTATAAAAAAATCCCCAAGTCTTTCCTACGTGGCTCTTTTTGTTTCTTCTGAATTTTTTATTAACTTTTTTGTTTTTTGACAGAGGGTGAATCCTCAGAATCATTTTTTAGCGATTTTACCCCGAGGTCAGGAAAACACGAACTTGAGGGATTCTCTTTTCCTGGGTATCTGCAACCCTTACACAGCTGGGACGATTTTTCATTCATGCACAAAAAACACTAACAGTGAAATAATAAAAGAATCGTGTTCGATCCTGATCTGAGCCGTCTTCTACTACGTAAAAAAGAGAAGCGTACAAAACATTTTCCCTTCCCAATTCAGCCAGAAAGAAGCGAAAAGCTCAAAATTTTCCCTGTAGAAAGACTGAATTTCAGGGGTCGCCTCCAAGCCTTCCTTGCACTTGCCATGAAACCAAGACATTCTTCGCGGAGAAGAGCGAGCGTCTTACGAAATACACACCAAAACAAAAAAAATCCCCGCTTTTTAAATATTATTTCCTTTATGAGCGAATTGTAACCGAAGGATTATTTAATGCAACGCATCTGTCTGGGAAGGAGGGTGGAAGAAGGAGGAGGAGGGGAGAAATTACTGCTGCTTCTGCGGCTCAGAACACAAACTTTGCAGACGATCGGATCTCGCCCGCGGAGAAGAAGCAGGGAAAGGCACGACGGGTTTGGTTGGGGAACTGAGACTGTTTTATTCTTTTTCCCCCCATAATTAGCTCCAAAGCAGGGATGGCAACGTGGAGGTTTGTTTTCAAATTGCGGGCGCTGGATTATCCACTTTCAAATCACCTATGGAAGCGCAGGTTGCTGCTGCTAAGATTCACAGAGAAGCTGGTGATGAACACATCTTTCGCTCCTCTTTTTTTCACCCCTACCCTTCATAACTAAAGAGTAAATAAGCATCCGCTTTTTACGTCACGCAACTTATGCAACATTTCATTTGACTTTTTTTTTCCTGACTTTTTTTTCTCCTGCCCGTTTCTTTTTCACTCGGGAACGGGAATTGTCGTCGCCACAGATATTAAGTGAAACTTGCCCAGATGTGTCAGTGAAAATAAAGACATCAGCTGCTTTTTAAATGAGACGAGGAAGACGGAGGTGTTTTGTTGCTGACTCCTATTTTTAAAGGAAAAAAAAGCTAAAAAAATAAAAGATAAGAAAAAAACAAAGCGCAACCAGTTTAAGAGCAAAGATCCCTGCCATAAAGGAGAACCAGATGGGGTGAGCATAGGACAAATAATTAAATAAGTCGGGTTTTGCATGTGGACGGCCGAGCCTCCCAACACAGAGATCTCAGGGTGGCCAAATTGTATTTTTTTTAAAAAAAAAAAAGGGTTGGAAAAACGCCTGAAATTACAACATTTACGTGTATTTTGTAGCGGGTGACTCCAGCAGGCTGCGAACCGCTCCGGCTGCTCGGCTGAACCTCCCTCACACCCCCTGTCCACCCCCACTGCAAACCCGCTCGGGACACCACAGCCTCGCGGGGAGGCTCTCGCATTTCTCACCTCGTCCGCACCGCCCCACGCGTGGGTTTGGTGTCGGGGAGATGCGGCAGTGTGATGCGGAGTGGGTATTTTGACACAAACCCGAAGCCGAGCGGAGAAGCCCCGGTAGCTCCGCACCGGCTGTCTGCGCCCGAGACTGCCGCGGCCCCTCCGCGCACACCCACCGCGACACACACATTCTCCCCCTACCGCCCCCAGCCCGCCGACAGCCCACAGCGCCCACTATAGGGCCCAG
>VXBP01000090.1:70365-151731 GCA_013400115.1 Rhinopomastus cyanomelas | reverse complement strand
TCCTCCTCCCGGAGCCTTTTTTTTTTTCCTTCGTTTTTCGCTCCCCACTTTCTCCCCGTCTCCTCTCCCTCTCCCGCACACACTCTCCCTTTCTCTCGATCCCGGCTCGCTATCTCTCCAGCATTGTCAGTTTGGACACCTTCGCACATGCGCACGGGCGGGTTCCCCCCCGCTCTTCAACATTTCAGCGTCGCCAAAAAAAAAAAGTTTGCAGCGATCCATCACGGCCGGTGGGGACCTGACAGCCAGCACCGGGGCTGGGACGGGCCAGGACAAGGCGGGCAGCAGCCACCGGGCAACCGGGAGGGGTTTTAGCTCGGGGGGTGGGGAGAAGAGACCTCCGCTCCCACCATGGAGCGGGAAGGAGGAAATTACACCTTTTTCTAACCTTTTAGAATGTTTTTTTTTTAATAGTTTATTCTCACCCAGCCGCAATTACCGCAGATCTCTGCATGTATCTCCTTATATATGATTTAGTTCTACGATTTAGGATGTATCATAGAATCATGTATCATTAAACCGGGCACACGCTTGTTTTTCCGCCCCCCACACCTTGAACTCGGCACAGGAAAAAAAAAAAAGCGCTGTTAAAACAGTAACACCGAGCGCTCTAATCTGTTTTAATTACGGGGTTTGCCAATCAAAGAGGGAGCGCGCAGAAATTGGTAAGTCCTTTAGGGGATGGCTGTGTCCGAGGTATGAATCAATCCGAACTACATATAGATTTTCCTCCGGTACAACCTCCTTGCATTAAACAGTTTTGTTCAATACCTTCCATGCGCTATTTATGTTCCCATTAATATCTGTTGCAAATCCTGCCAGACGCCATAAAAGAAAATTACAATCTTTCAGACTCGGGGCCGCGCCAGTACATACATGCTGCTCAACTTTTCGGTTTAATAAAATCCTCAGCATCGCCCCTTCCCCCTTCGGTCTTCCCCCCAACCCCAACACACCACACACCCCTCCCCTGCCCCGATTGCCGGGGCTGCGGATCGGGGCCGCCCTCGGAGCCTCCCCGCCACCTTCTCCCGGGCTGTGGGGCGGGAGCACGACGCATCACCCAAACCCCCGGCAGACCGGCACATTTGAATCCGCTCTGTGGAGCTGTCCTTGATGCCCCTCGTTATTTTTAATTTGCAAATTGGATGTTTGNCGCTGTGCGGTCGCGCACCGGTACCGGGCTCGACCTCCCCCGGACACAGCCCCCCGCCCCGCACCTCGGGATGCCCATCTCGGGCTGTTCCGGGACGACGCGGCTGCCCCCCGCAGGGGGACTAGCACTACCCTACCCCAGACCCCTCTCGCAGGCAGCCCCTATCCTTGTGTCACTGCATCGACGTGTCCGCAAACCATCCTTCCCTACTTCTGCACCGACCGACTCAGGCGCGGGTTTACTTGGGAGAAGAGAGAACGCTTGGGAACTCTGTAAAACACCCCTCGCTGCCCCCTACCCCCCGGCCTCCCCGGTTTAAATGGAGACCCTGTCAAAGCCGCTGCGCAAGGCGGGGAGCGTGTCCTTCCCCCTGCCCGGGCATCTCGCTCCCACCCAGGACTCCGGAGCACCCATGGGAGCCCCTGCGCTGCTGCGGGTGTGCAGATGCTGGTTCCCGGGGTAGGCAGTCCTGACCTCGGGTGCTGCACCCGGCTGTCACTGCCACCTGCCCGTGGTCCCAGCCGGCCCGGGAGCCCAGCAGGTGCCGCGCGGCCCTCCCGGGGCACCCGCCCGCCCTCCTGGGCCGCCCCCCGGCAACCCCTCGCCGCAGCCCCGCCACGTTCGCCCAGCTCCCCGAAACGTCCCAGGCAACTCCCCGGGAAATCCGTTTGTTTGTGCGGAGAGAACCCTCCGCGCTGGCAGCCGTGTGGGAAGCTGCTGGTTGCGGGGCTGCGGGCTCGTTTTCAGCAGATCCACGGCCAGAAAGAAATGTTGACATTTTCGGGTTGTTTGTTGGTAGGTTCGTTTTTCTGGATGGAGGAGTGGAATTAAATCTATTAGTAACATGGGCTGAGAGTCCAAAGGCAGCCCCTCGCACGGAGTTTCAGTGCAGTTTTTCCCGTGACAGGAAATTTTCTCTTCCTTTAAGTTCTAATTGAACGAGCCCCGCAGCCTACTTGGAGAAAAGTTGAAATTCTTCATGGAGGTATTTGTTGCACTATTGTCTTTGTGCAGTGAACTTTACATCGTGTTATTCAGTCTCAATCTATATTCTCCTAGCTACCAGTAGGATTAATTTAATCATTGTAATGCAATTATTAATACTATTTACCCAACGCTTGCTTTCAGGTTTGCTCTTAAGACATTAAGCTTCTTGCTGGGTGAGCGAAGAGCTCGGCAGAGGATTTCCAGTCCACGTCGAAATTAAACAGCCCTCTTTATTCAGTCTCAGAACTCCAGCTTTCAGCCACGGGCTCAATTAGCCAAAATGGAAACAATTTTCATTCATTGCAATAACTCACTGTTCTGCTGATCACTTCCAAAATATACGCTTTATTATTGTATGCTGACCCCGGTGCCGTGAAGTGGCAAGGCTAGAAAGAGGCAGAGGGATCTCTCCAGCCCCCGTGGGCTGTAATTATTAGAAATTAATTGGGTTCAGGACCCTGGGTAGCATGGGTAAATTAATAGCTTGTCTGGTTGTTTAAATCCGAATTCTCAGTCCGCGGGAGAGGGAGGTTCTGCCTCTCCAAACCCGCCCCAGGAGAGCGTGCCGAGAGCTGGGGCAGAGCAGACCCGCCGGTTGATTTCTCTTCTTTTTGTACTAGCGCATTGTTTTCGGGGAGCTATTTAGGGGTTAAAAATAAAAAATAAAGATCCTGTATACTTGGAGCTGTCGTGCGGGAGTAAAAGTGAAAAGGGAGCCTTAGGCAAAAGGAAATTACTGCAAGCCCGTGTGACCTTTCCGAGAGGTAATCAATCAAGTGATCAACAGGGATATCTATCATTGCTAGATGGGGCTACTTTACAAATGCACAGAAGGGGCGGGGGGGTGGGGGGCATACACACACACACAAAAGTTTGGATAAACCCTATAAGTCTGAAAACAAATACGGAGACTTTAATCACTGGGAAGACTGCACGCTTTCTTTTTCTGAGCTCTCCGAAGAGAAAGGAAAGGAGAAAAGCGCTCCGAAGTTTCCCAATAGAAAATGCCTTCGGTCCTAGGTGGTCACATGGAATTTGTCTGCTTTGCTTTGCACTTCTGGGAAAGGCTGAGGACGACAGATGTGATTAAAAAAAGAAGAAGAAGAAGAAAAGAGTAGCAAATACAGGGGAAAATAATAGACAGGGATGGAGGATTTGGTAAGTGGGCTCGGTGTGTGTTTTTATGCAATGAAGTTTTATTTGCTGCCTTGAAACTCAGAACTCAGTGCTGCCTTTCTCTAGTCGCCGAAACGGTTAACTCGGAAAACAAACTAAATAAAAATCCTAAATCCACCCTGAGCCTCCTACTATATGAAATCAGCGATCTGGTTCAATTAAACTTGCTCTCCGTAGCATAAAGCATCCACCACAACACAGGCAATGAAAACCAACGATAAAAGCCCCATGCATTTTCTGCGCAGTTTCCTTCTCCCTTGTAAAACAAACCGTCATGTAAGCACCACACATTTCATTTTGCTCCCTATAACTTACCGAGTTCCTTTACAAACCTGCTATGACCGCTTTCTTTTTATTTTCTTTTTTTTGTTCCTTTTTTTTTTTCGCTGTGTTTCGTGCACAAAGTCTCCCTGTTTGCGCCCAGCGCCTTTAAACGGCTTTGGGGTTGGAGTGCAAACGCCGGCGCCCCTCATTGCCCCTCGGTACTATCACCCGACTCGTTCTGAAACCTGCCTGCCCACCCGAGAATTTGCGCCGCCGGCTGCGCATAGGACGGGCCACAGCGTCCAGCGGTGCTGCGCGGCTCCCCGGGGCTGGTCCCGTTCCCTGCGCTCTCCCTGCGCGGTTCCCTGCGGTCTGCCGCGCCCCCTGGCGGCCCCAATGCGGCACTGCGGGGCACGGGCTGGTTCTAGTGGGAGCACGGGTGGGCAACAGCGGGCAGGAGCAGGGATGAATATCAGGGGAGAGGTTTTTTTCCGCGGGATGTACGTTATGGTGGGGTGTAGTCAGTGGCCAAGAAGCAAAGTGGAGCTTATTCTTGAGTTTACAGAGGCCTAGAACGATCCCATCCCCAATAAAAGTGCAAATGGGAGGGCTGGAAAGACTGAAATGTGTTCAGAGATTGAGAGGCAAGCAGGAAAACCCAGGTGAAATACTGCTCTAAGAATACTTTCTCCATGAAAACGCTGCAGAAGGCCAAAGGAGATCTTGTTTCATCTGTAGGACTTGGATTTCCAGAACACTGAAACTGAAAGAAAAAAAGGAAAAGCAAATAGGCCTGTGGCTAGACTGGCAGCCCAGTATGAGGGTCAGCCTGGTAAGACCAGAGAACATCACACATCTGGGTTTGCACTGATCTCCATCTCAGTGTTATCCTGTCTCTCATCTGAAACAGAGAGGAGCTTCCCTAAACCCAAGAGCCAGAGGTGACACAGGTTTCAAAGTGACACAGCAGGGCTGCCCTGCCTCTGCCCCCAGTCCCATGATAAAGTGGCAATGCAGGACTATCCCCAAATAAGCAACAGAACATATCTAGTAACCAACTACAACAAAAAACTATTTTACTGATTTACCAAAGAGTGGAGCAATCAATATCCTCAACCCAAGCACCATTCTAAGACTCAAAGCACTTTCTAGGGGAAAAAAAGTAATCTTATATCCTCAAGAGGTTCCTCCCCAGTCTGTTTTGCCCTTAAAGGAGCATCAGTGGAGAGGTAATTGAAAAAATTAAAGAGGAGGAGGGCAAAAGTAATTACAGGCCACTAGAGAAAAACAATCATGTTCAGAATGTAGACAAAACATTGAACAGAGGGGAATTAATAGAACAGCAAATCAACAGGGAAAATGTCAGCAGAGATCAGCAGAAGGTGAACATCCTATTAAAAGTGAAAATAGAAATAATCAAAATCATGGATGAACACTGAAAGGAGAATGAATTTGGAAAGGAAACTGAACTGGAAACAAATGAAAGGGATAAATGTTGCTGCAACAACAGTTACAGCTGATGTGCAAAGGTTGCAAAAGCTGAAGCCCCACCACGCGGGTGGGTTAGTGGATGAGTCAAAACTGCAGGTGATCAGACACAAGAGTTCTGTGATTTATACCAGCTGGGCCAGGCTGGCTCCCATTATGTAAAGTGAACTGGTCAAGGCTAGAACATCCCTGCAGAAGATGGAAGGGGTTTTTCTGGTGTCTCCCATGACATTCACCTTCCTCCTTGGCCTCCCCACTGGCTTCCCAGTGAGAAGAAGCTGGGGATTGGTGAGCTCTGGGCTCTGTTGTCCACTGCTGTCTCCACAGTGTCAGTACCAGGCAGAGTGGATTTCTCCCTGCTTGTCTTTAAAGGAACCACAGAGGCAGGTTAACACATGAGCCTTTATAAAATCCTCAAACCCATTTTTCCCTTGAAAGCATAAGGAACACATTCATATTTCACTCCCTTTTCTCTCCAGTACAAAAGCACAGGGTCAGAATTAATGAGTAAAGTATTTGTGTGACTTTTTATATTGTATTGGCATTTATATAGTGCTTTTCACAGGCTTCATGTCAAACCCCTTTACAGGGCAATAAATCATACACCTTTCCTGATGAAATTGTATGTAGGCAATTGGGCACCTATCCTGCCCTCGGCAATGTCCCGCGTGCAAGACATGGGAAGTGTGATGAAACTTGCAGAAAAGTGGGTCTGAAAAAAATGGATTTAGGTCAAACCTTCCCCCCTTAATATCCTGCATCATGTTTAAAAGTCTTTAGAGCCCACTTGAACAGCCACAGGAAAGACCTAACCTTAACCTGACAAAGCTTCTGTTACAGTCTGAATTACTCAACATGCAAATTGAATTGTGAGTCTTACACTTAATCCCAGGATTTCTTACCTCTGAATTTAAACAAGATGTCCATTTATGTGGAAAACAGGAATTTTTTTTTAAATGGCATTCATTTTTTAAAACAGTGTTTGAATCCAATCACCAAATTTTGGATCCTAATCTTTCCACCAGTATTCCCAACTTTCTCTTCTAACTCTTCAGTGTGACAGAGCACCTCTGCCAGCTCTTGCTTTCTTATTTGCAGGTTTCCAGATAACAAAGAGTAATCAAGTTCTGAGAACTGTTGCCTGATTACACCAACTCTTTAACATGTTTATGTGCACTCTTGCAGTGTTTGCAGGGTAAGAAAATATGGTAAGTCATGTAAAGTCTTTTTGGAGAGAGATGGCTGGGATTGGTAAGCAGGAAGCAGAGCTCTGCTCTATGAGTTCTCTGGGAGCACTTTGCCCAGTTAAGTCTTTTGGTTTCCATGGGTGTCAAAGGAAGGTTCACAGAGTCCCTCCTGGCAGACCGTACCCCCTACCACTTGAATGGCATTGCCCTGAGATTGCACAAAGGCTCAGAAGCAAATGGAAAATCTTTGCAGTAGTTGAGCACCATTTTAAAGCCACATTTCCACCTCCCCTATCTGTAACACATGGAAGCTGATAACATTCTGCACATACTGGCTGATAGTTTAAATGCATTAGAATCCAATTTAGTTATGATTTATTAGCCGGAAGAGCTGTTAGAATAATTTCGAAGTGTGAACGAATACAAAAAGCCACTATTCTCTACCAAACAGGCATTAAGTAATCTAATTACTTAATCTAAAATCAAAGTGATTTAGAAATACACCAAAAGTAAACAGGTAAAACCACATTGCCCAGTTCCATAGTTCTGCAACAACCCTCCACTTTTATCTCCTTCCTCCAGAGGTGATTAACGCCTGGTGAGATCTGGGTGCTAGCTGTGCAGTTGCACTGCCATGGAACGCACTAACACTGCTCTGCTCTCCTCCAAGTACTGTATTACAAGCTCTTAATTCACAAGACTCCAAATTCATGCACTGGTGTTGTGCTCTGATGCTTTATTTCTGGTTCCCATCTCAGTGTACAACTTCTTGAGCATAGACTTCACAGAGATGACAATGATAATTAAATGATCTTTTCAGTGGGAGACACTACCAGCATCCATAGTTACAGCAGGATTTTAATAGTAACCAAGTCAGCAGAGCCTGTAAATTCTCTTCTTCCTTGCAGTAATCATTCAAAGATTAAACTAGACTAAATGTTTGTTAAAACAACAGATTTATGTTAGCATTCAGGATTATGCTCCTAGTCAATGTTTATTATGCTTTTGGGTCATATTTATCCTAAAGTTCTCATTTTCCCACTCCCATAATATTTTTATCAGTTTTGCTTAAACTGGAAGCCTCTTACTTTTAACTTTTAAAATTACTGTTTCTTCTTTAAACTTCTAGCAGGTTCTGGTATCTGGAATGAGTACTAAGAGAAGGGAAACAAGCTAAACTAGATTACTATCTGATCTAACCCATCAAACTATTTCTAAGGTAGCTATTATTGTGGTATCAAAGTACTGGATCTCTGATAGCATGAGATCTTTGATCCTAAATTAGACACTTTATAGCATTTTTAATTAAACAACTTATCTGATGGCTGCTGTAGCTAAGATGCAAATAGCATCACTAAAAGGAGAGAAGTTATCAGAGTAGGAAACAGAAAAGAGTGGCTGGTTACAGCATGTTTACCATACCCAAAAAAAGAACCATATCTTCCAGTCTCTGATCAATTAAAGTTATACAGTGCAAAGAGTGAGCAAAATTACCAATAAATTAAAAATTGTTTAAATTTATTACAATTAATAAATGATTAAAAGTGACACAAGCAGTTAGTCAGAAGCAAACCTGAGGTACTCACAAAAGTAATTCAGAAAACCTCTTTTTTTTCCTTCCTTTGCCCTCCAACACCCAGCAAATATTCCATTCTGGTGCAACCCCTCGCTAGGAATTTTGTTTAAGATGTCCACACTGGCTGAGACAAACCACGTTTGTTTGTTTCCTTTGAAAGGTGCTTTAAAATTACTCTTTGCATAGGGCTGACTAGTATTAAAGCCTGAATACACTGACAAATTTTGTATGGCTGTATTCACAGCTGGTTTGGTAGTGATTTCCAGGAGACATTAAGAAGGAAGTTGTCCTTAGAGCACTGCTATTGCAACATGTCAAGTCTTATATGAAAGCGTGTCTCAGCCAACACCTTCTATCGATACAGGGCACATAGAGGCATCACTTTTTGCTGACAGAAGTTAAGAGTGTTCACTTCCTTCCACATTTGACAGGAATTACTCCCTTGTATGTTATATGCTGCTACTTCTGCTTAGGACAGAAGGAGGGATACCCATTGCTCAGACTTTTTGCTGGATATGGAATCCCAAAAGATTTCAGTCACACTTAAACCCAACATGTATTAAAGACTCAGTGTTCTATATGTGAGTCATTGAGTACAGTATCACAATAACTACCAAGAATTTCTGCTTCAAAATGTCTTTTGAACATTTTCTAAAGTATTTCTATTTACTTTCTTGTCTTGTTTCTTTCACTCTGCAGTCACCACCAGAACAAGAGCAAATTAACTACACACTAAACAGCTATGCGACCATTTTACCCACCCCAGCATCACCCCAGACGGCCATGTGTGCACTGTGAAGTTATCTGTAAGACTCATGTTTTTCACTTTGGTACGAGCCTAGGCAAAGCTATCACCATGAGCTCACTGATAGCTCTGCAGCCTCAAGGAGCAGCCTCATGGTATCTGCTGTCTGGAAGAAGGTACGAACACTGGTCATTTCACACTTAGCTGAGATAAAAATCCAGACCTTTCCTTTCAATTGTCACACAGATAATGACAAAAACATTATTGCCTTAGCTACAGCAAGCAGTAAACAACAACAGAGTTCAGGTTTCACAAAGAACAACCGATTAAATGACCAATTGTTTATTTTATGGTGGAGTCAGCATTTCTAACTGCAATAACAAAAAATTGCAAAAGGTGTGCAAGTCAGTTTGTGTTTCCTCTTGCAGAGAGCAGCGGGGACAGCATTCATGAAGCAATCAGGTACAGCAGAGCCATCAGGGTAGCGCCTCCCAGTCCCTGTAGATGTTGCTGCCCACAGATCACATCTGAACAAGGGCATCTGGTTCCTGCAGTAGGAGAATCTGGCTGAGGAATGAATAACAAAAACCTACAGAAGTGGCAGGAGAGTGAAAGATCTCATTTTTCTCCTTCCTTCACATTTTCTAAGGTAACTGTGGTTTAGCCTTTTGGTTTTCATTTTTCAGGAAAGTCCTTAAGCCTGGTTCACAAATGTCTCTATGACTGAGAGCTCACTCATTGCAAGCAAAATCTCACATGCAAAGTTCATGACAGAGTGATGAGGTGCAAAGTAGAAAAAGAAGAAAAATCATTTTTCCCACCCCAGAAAAGATCTCAGAATTTCAGCATTTCCAGTTGCCACAAGGTGAAATTAGGAGAGGGATTTGTTTATTTGGGGGTTTGGGGGGAGTGGGGGGATGTGTTGTTGCTTTTTTTTACAAAAACACAGGAAAAGAGGACATCGGAAGCCAAAATTAAATCTCTCCTAGAATGTGAAGACTGGCTGGTTAAATCCTTCTCAGATCAGGGTTAAAACATGCTCTCTATAGATTCAAGCCTGAAAACAAACTTTATATTGAAGAAGTTTCACTGAAACTGGCACATTCCCACAAAACGTTTCAGCGGTGAGAAATAAAGAGTTCCCAAGTGCAAAGCACTGCCAACAAACTCCCAGCCGTTCCTAGCCAGTGAGCAAACAAATGTGTTATTTTGTCATCAGTGGAGGAGGATCGCTCTGTCCCAGTGGTGCTGTCAGGTCATGCTTCAGCTTATTACCCAGTAACTTGGTGCATCCGCACTGGTAGGTGCCCAAAATAACGTAGGATCCCTTTCAAATGCATTCAAGCAGTCTGTGTTGTAAATGCTTGCATGAAAGCAGGGAGCATGGCTGAAGAACACAGACAGAAGGCTACTGTGACCTCTTTTCTATCCTTTAACTGCAATCTCTGTTCCCTTCAGATACACATACACACCCACCCCTGATGTGTGAAGAGGTTGTGAAAATGAATCACACAAATATTTACTTATCAAACCTATATGCTTTTAAAAGAGACAGGGGATCCAGCTTTCACCTGTGGCACTTAGCACTGGCCTCTTATTCACATGTTTGGAAAATCCAGATAAGAAGCTTTTTATGTTGCCTGAAACTGAGTGCAAGTTGATAACTCCTCGATTTGTCAAAACTCAAAGTCTTTCTGGAGTTAAAATCCTGAAAAGTAGCTGACAAACACAGCACAACTGCAGTCATGGACCCCATGGAAGGTTTGGAGTTCACCAAAGCAAAGGACAGTGGGGGTCTGCCCATCAGCTGAGCACAGCTGGAAAGTTTGGAGAGGGCTCACTTTGCTTAGAGAAGTCAGGACTGCTGCACCAGCACGTCCAGAGACCACCGTTGTCTTTATCTCTTGTGAATACTTGATGCAGTCAAGAATTTCATACTGACATTGCCATGCTGAGGTTACACATGCTACCCCTTATTATACTCAATCTGTAATAACAGCAACGGTCTGCTGTTAGTCAAACCACACTGACTCTGCTTGTTCCAGATTCCTTTGCTGTCCCCAAACAGGTAACACAACACCTGCTGTTATCCCCAACAAAGCAGGTACTAACAAAGACAAAAAGCCCCTATGCCTCTGTTGGTTGCTCTCAGAGAAAGTTCAGCTGAGCAGAAGAAATCCTGGTTTCTTTATGAAGACCTTCTGTGCTCATTCATACAATTTTTAATTAACTCTATCTAGACACCCAGAACAGGCAGAGGAGCTGTAGTGTTCGATATATATATAAACTCTTTATGTTTCATTATTAGCATTGTGTTATTCTCTATTTTCCAACCTTATTGAATCACCCAATAGATCCACTTATGCCCCAAAATAAAGTATGATCTTATCTTTGCACTGTACAGAAAACCAACACACAGTTTCTCATGGGAGGCAGGGGTTAAGTCACCGGACTGGGTGTCAGAGAAGTGGTGTTCTATTCTTGGCTGTGCCATTCACTTGCTTTGGGAGCTTGTAGAGCAAGATATAGAGCAGGTATGGAGACTCTAGCCAATAAATTCCTGCCCTGTAACTTTTCCACTTTTATTAGGCATAACAGTGAATTTTTCCAGCGTTCAAGCATACATCTGAAAGCAGTGGAAACGCGACTTAATAAAAATTAAGAACCAGCAGAGAAAGAGAATTAGTAGAATACAGCAATTACAAAATTTTTTGGGTGCTTCTGAAGTACTGAAACAGAACCGCACAGTGAGGACAGAGGCCCAAATTCAGCCCTGGTTTCAGCAGGCACACCTCCAGCTATTGCACTGGACTTGCACAAGAGCTTATTTGTGCCTGTAGACCTCCTCCTTGATCCATCTTCTGTTTCAGGAAAGTTTGCTGAGACAGATAATGATAAACTCAGGGCAGGAAGGGAGAGCTTTTTTACTGAAGAATTAAAAATCTACACTTTAGGTTTTAAATAAGGAATCTAACTTTTTAAAAGTAAAATAGAATTTATTAGGGCAATTTTGATCCAAAAGCCATATTCACACATATCCACAGGACTATGTTCAGCTATCAAAGCACCTAAATTAGGAATTACAAGGTCCCAGATAACTGCTCCTGGGAAAAGTATTTCCACGTCCTCCAGCAGGACCAGACAGCGTTTCTTGCTTTAGGTAACAACTGTGATCTAATGCACAAAGTTCCAGCTTAAAACTATAACTCTTTCTTATTCATCTGGGAGAACTGAAGAAAAAGTAAGGATGTAGGTCTTCATTTGGGCCTCGGCAAGATGGTAATTGAAGAGAGATTTCTGCAACTCCATTGTTCTCCAATGTAAAATACATTGTCAAGGAACAGATTTACGCTGGGCCTTTAACATCATTTTACCACATAATCAGAGAATCTGCACCACACTCTGTTTTAAGCTGCGTTCTAGCTGTTGCATACAGACTCACCTTGTTCACTTGGAGCTTCGCAGCCAGGTCTTAGGCCCTTTAGGCTCACAGAAACAATGCACTAATCTAGTTGTAGAATACTGATCAATCTTTTCTATATTTTGGATATAATACATGGGAATACCATATACCTTGCTTTAAAATTCTAAGAGTCATATGGAATCAAAGACTGACCAATAACCTCACAGAAGCAACTGCTGTACAGTGTCAGATCTCAAACACAGGAAACCCCCGTTCTACTGCACAAAATTTCTTACCATGTCAGTCCCTTAAAATGCTCGGTTTTCAGAAATAGGGCTCCTCCAAGGCGACCATTATAGCACAGATCCAGTCATAAATGACTTACTAGAAACATTAACAGTGAACATGCATCTTTTTATATACAAAGTGTTCACTCCCTCCTCCTTTTTTGATGTCAAATTTCTAATTTTCTCTGTTTTTCAGGGCCTGTCTGGGACAGCCAGGACCTCAGGAAGGAGAAAAACCTTCTTGATATGTAAGAACAATCCTTCCAGTTTCATATGCTCTAAAATTTCCTACATATTAATTGCTGAAATATTAGGTAACCACAGTCTTTAATTTTTAATCTAAGTGCAACATACACTTGATATATAACAATTATTTCTTAATAAAATATAATTATTAAAAAACTGAGGCAATATCAGAGAATATGCAACTGAAACTGTTACTGTACCTGAGGGATTACTTCCACACTCATGGATATTAGACATTATATAAAACACAGGATTTCTTGGGACATTATCAACAAGGAAGAAATTTTTTTTTAAACCTGATTTTTACTGATTACATTATTTAATTCAATTTTATTACCTTGAATCTTTTGGAAAGGATATGATTTTAATAATGCATAAAAGGTTTGCCCAGTAGTTGGCTGTTGGCTTTTACTAGATACTTAATGTAATCCACAATTACTATAGCAGCTCCTATGCTGGCGAGTGCATTAAGGTCACAGAAAAGCTGTACTGTGTTGTACCTGGTGTACAAGAACATCCTTCTTGTGATTGATGGTTACACCTCTGAAAATGTGGTACTTTTGTCCTTGACGCACGTCTGTAAGGAACACTGTCAAGATGTGTTCTTCCTTGTCAAGCACTACATGTCCTTAGGAATCTGTAGACAGCCCAAGATGTTTCTCTACCAATAGCATCTCCTTTGGATTTCAGATTTGGTTCCCAAGTGTTCACCCCATGAATTTATGCACCTCTTATTTATTAGAAAGAATGAATTTCAAAGGTACACTTTACCTTGCTCTAGCTCTAAGATGGCAAATGCCCGAAGCCTTCACAGTACTTTAAAAAAACGTGTTTCAGGGATTAGCTCCCAGAAGATGCAGACTTTCACCTTGCTAAGAATTGTTCCTTCTGGCAATAATAATCCTTTGAATTTAGTTCCTGAACTACTTGAAATCCTTGGCCAGAACTTAAGAGAAACACACTTAAAATGTGATTTGAACTGGCTTATATATCGTGATTAAAGTGTATTTTGAAGAAGTTTAATGTTACTGTGCCACAGCTGAGCCCTGCGATGCAGCGGGCTCACAAGCCAGAGGTCACCTGCAGCTTCACATGTTATCTTCTTCAATGCAGCTACTTGAGAGAAACTTGAAAATAGAAGCAAAGTGCTGGAAGTATTCCAGAACTGCACTATCCTCAAGTATTAACCTTGGAATTTATACTCAAAAGACTTCCATGAAATAGATTGACAGCTAAAACCATGGTCAATACTCATCAGAGAATCAGCAGTTTAACTAATGGTCTACAGGCGTTTCTGATACTCACTGGATGGAAACCAACTTTTTGTTCTGATGATATAAGTTTGCTACATTAAAAGTGGCATCTCCCAAGGGGAAAATCCATGTGGAAAGTTCTCTGATTAGAGGGTGAAAAATCAGCTTGGTAGAAAAATGAGTGTTTTTTAAAAGCTGATTAATGACTAATTTTATCTGTACTTCATAAAACTTTTGGTGTTAGATAACATTGCCTTTCCATTCTGCAAGTTTATTTCAGATGAATTGTTCACTGAACAGTTCATGTGATTTTAAAAAAAAATTGAGAGCGAGAGTCTACTTGTCATTTACCAGAACTTGCCACTCATTTTCACAGTTTCACATTCATGGTCACTGCTCCCCTGAAAGCAATTAGAACACTCAATAATAAGCCATAGGAATAGAAATTTGTGAAACATCTCACCAGTAATATTTTGGTATTAAAAACATCAACAAAGAATCATTATCTTCATCTCCAATGAATTAGAACGAAAAAGTTTCCCAATATGTGTTTTAATTTTTTTTTTCAATGTAGGACTTGATGTTTTAGTTTGACTATCTGTGCTCTCCGTAAAATGGATTTGTGTTCACTACAGGACCTGCTGTTCTGTGGAGGTGGGTGTCCTCATCTCCAGGTCTAGCCAAGGCTGACTGGTTTTTCTCTATGTCTCAGTTCACATTGGCAACAAATGTAGATTATTCTCAGGACCAGATGCACTTAAGGTACAGACAGGAGTCAAGAGGATTTTTTGTAATATCCATTCAGCTTGGCTCTTGTTCCAGGTTTAAACCTGCTGCAGGACCACCACAGATGGAAATGGAATATGTAGTTATTCGTGACTAGTGATACAATAGAGAGCTTTCAAGCATTGCTCTCCATAGCTGCCAAATGTCTAGAATGCAGACAAATACATTTCTGCCCCAGAACAAGCCCTGTGATTATCTCCACTAAAAATTATTATTTTGTACTCACCAGCAATGTTGTGTCATTCTTCTAGGGGGAAAAAAAAAAAATACAACAAGAAACTCAGTAACAGAATACATATTTTCATAAGCTGCATGGCCAGGTCTGCTGAGTTACACTTTTGCTATAAGTAAGAACAATCTAAAATCAACACTAATAGAGAAGAAAACTGCTATTCAACATATCAGTGAGAAGCCCCAGTACCTGTAAGGCTACTGCTGTAATCCCTGATAATTTATTGGCAGCAGAATCAAAGGACTACAGCATGCGACTTCAATGGAAAAATCTAGCCAGAATAAATAGAGAAAACATGAAAACAGTGATTTTCTGGCAGTGTGTTTGAAAGAAAGAGTTAAATTAATACCAATGGAAAAATCTAGCCAGAATAAACAGAGAAAACATGAAAACAGTGATTTTTCTGGCAGTGTGTTTGAAAGAGTTAAATTAATACATGAAAAGATCCTATCAGCTCTGACTTGTCCGAGTTATTAATTGAACACCTTCTTGTAAAAATGCAGATAAAGACGTGTACCTGAGAGAATACAAGGTAAGAGTAAAAGGAAAGGAGAGAAATTAGCAGTTTTGCCAGTTCACTCCTGTAATTGTCAGGCTAAGGTTGTTCAAAGCTCCCTGTAGGAGTGCAGTATGAAATGGTAACAAAAGGACAGGCTGATAATGCAGAAGATAAAAACTTTAGGATTAAACTTCATCAAACTTATCTTTAGACGCAGGAGATGCTGTAAAGGCAGCTGAACGATATAAAGCTGTTCTAAAGTAAGACAAATGTATACTCCATGTGTTATAAGCAGTTCAAGCTGCTTCCTGTGATGAAAAACATGGGCTGTACGGTAGACATACTACAGCTAAGTACAATAGATCCCATGACACAGTTGTTTAAAGGAATATTAGAGTGATGAAAGAAGTGATGGAATTCTGCTCTTGAGGAGGCTCAGAGGCTGAACAAGGGAGAAAAGTTTTAAGCATGCAGACTCGGTAAATTTTCCTGATCCTCGAAATTCGCAAGGTATAAGACAGTTTTATGCACAAAGAGCCTGGCCTCGCAGGAAGCAATTCAGCCCTGCAGATCTATTGCCCAGGGTGAGAGGAGAAAAGGGTAGTACTGCTTAGCACTTCTGGCCCAGAGCAACCAGAGGAGGTCAGCAGCATTAGTGTCATTTTATAGACACAGAATCTAAGAAGCTCAGAAGGGCACATCTGGAGTCAGCAGCCATCTTGGGACCAAACCCCCTTTGTCACTTCATTTTGGGTTTCTATCCTTTCTGCCTCATTTTGTCCCCTACAGAGCACACTGAATCATTCAACTGTATAATTCAGGCAACACCAACACTCTAATATGAAACAATCTTAATACACTAATTGCAACACTAAGTGTTTTCTATTAAGTTACCAGAGTTGCCAATATTCCATCATTAATGTACAGAAGTCTGATTATCTTTTCAATATAAACAGAGAAACACCAGCCTTTAAACTCGTTATCTTTGCCAAACAGCAAACTAGGATAATGCAGGAGAACTTCAGTTCACAGCTGTAAAATTCCCCAAAGTCTTGTGACTCAGGTAGAATTTTGTTATAGATGATCACCTTCCTCCCTCGCGCAGCTCTCACAATTGCTTTTGGGGAAATGGAGTACATATTCTGCAAAAGCAACCAGTACATTTATTTAAATAAACGAGAAACGGGGAAAGCAATTTATCCTACAACATACTGCTGTACCCTGTCTAATGCTTGCACATCTGGTTTCAAATTGTGAGATGCATTTTCAGAGGCAAGATAAAAATCAAACATCTGCAAGTGTAGATTTCAGACACCATTTCAGTGGGGTCACTATGTGAAATTAATTCGTCAGGGTGAATCCTTCAGCTTACAGATGGGAAATAATTTATTTTTCTTTTATCACTTTTTAATTTATGTAGAGTAAATTATTTTGTCAACAAAATATCAACTGAGAATGACCACAGTTTTGAGTAAGCTGGAAAAGAAACAAGTACCTAGTGTTAACCAGCAGTTCTTAATCACTTGGGTTCACGTAGAACGTTCAGTGGAAAACACATTTTAAACTAACTTTTTACTTAGGAATGACAATTGACTACAGGACCTTCCCGTGATGCTTCAGTAGGATCTTTCAATTGTTTTGCTCTTAATTGTATTATATTTAAAGTTTCTGTAAATTGCAAAGGTTTCTATTTAATAGCCATTTATCCCCACTCGAAAAAAAGGAAACTTTTTCCAAACAGTTCCTTGTAAAATCCAGCCTGGGAATCATCCTACTTGCACATTAAATCCCGTAAGGCACAGTTCTCTCATTTCACAAATGAATGGCTATTGCCACCTTCTGTCAGAAAAAATACAATCAACAGCAAGTGCACATCCAACAGACCTTCTCATAGCACAGATAAGATGTAGTACAGGAAGACTTCACCAGCCATGGTGCAGCAGCTGACCCTATTGAAATCTTTGAAGTATAATATTCAGCTTCTCCCAAACCATGGTCACTTTTAGGTAGAAACTCTACAGAAGTCCATGTATTGGACAACTGTTCTTTTTCTATGGATTTGAGGGTTTGTGACACACACACCCAATGACTTCAGCTGGAGCTGAATACACACAAATTAAAAGATTAACTAATAAAGCTTGAGATATAGTTAAGCCGAAGTTGCCATCATGCATCTTCAAACTGAAAGCAGTAAATGCAGAAAGTGAAAGCTATCCCCCAAGTCTCTGCTAAAAGCCAGGTAGTACAAAACTGTTGTTCAGACAGACTGGTTAGAGCCATGAAGCAGGTCAAAGTCACTGAGCACAGGACCAAGACCCAGAGCTGTTCTCCCAGGCTCTCAGGTCAGAGGTTCAGCACAGCCAGAGTTTGGGTTTTCCAAACTTCTTTTCACTAAAACTGCCCTGCTTGGGTGTGTTAAGCTAAATGCAGAAAACTGGGCAAAGAAAGGCAGAGGAAGTTATTATACAATTAAACCATCTTCAGTCCATATTTTTAGTATTTACAAGATTTGATTGCCTGGCTTCACTTTGCCATTGCATTACCTAGGCAAAAATGACTGAGACACGTAATTCCTCCATTCCCCTTGCTGATAAATATCCTTAGATACCACATCAACCACATTTTAAAAGCACCCCTCGTTGAGGCAAACTACAAATAGAATGAGGGTAGGGTTCTATTAATGTTTGCCAGACTTGTCAGAGGTTAAACAGCCTTTGAATGAAACAATTTTTTACTTCCTGATAATTATTATTTCTCCTTAAGACACTTTTTGTTGTCTCATAAGCAAGGTCAACTTGAACTGGATTGTTGAAACTCGGTAGCGTAGCTCAGCCCTGTGATCTTATAAAGCTAAAAGTTCTGTCACCTCTGCCAACAGCTTTTGGAAGTATTTAGCAGAATTTTCAGCAAGTAAAAAAACCTCCAGCTTTTCCATTGGTCACTCAAGTAGAAAGCAAAGCATACATTAAATGTACAAATAAAGTCATACCAACTTGTGAATCTATGCTCTCTGCCCATCTCGGCACATAAACCTCTCACAGTGATTTGAACCTTCCTTGTTTTGGTTTGTTGTGCATGGGCACAACACATACAATCCAAACAACTGTAAATGATTTTAAATTAATGCAAGAAAACTAAAATATAAACAGCTGAATGAAACCATCCTAAGACAAAATATCACCGCTTTCTTACACAAGTCCTACAGAGCTGGAATATGTTCTGCCACAGCTGGAATAAACCATGCTGAGAGATCTCAGAAGCATGCACTTGAAGATGTGGTACTGAGGGAGGTACACTCATCTCCCCAGGCTCCCCGAACCTGCCAGCTTTGAAATGAACTCCAAAGAGGCATAAGCACAATAATATTACACCTCCTATAATACCATCAATTCTATGTGATCTCCTAAGGGATCTCATCCACACTGGAAGGCTGTTTGATAGTGTTAGGGCAATCACTACTGCTTTATCAGCATTGGCCAAAGAACATTTCATGTACCCAACCTGATGCAACAAGTGTGAAAACCCAAGCAGTGAAAAGACCCACCTAGAGCAGATGCAATCAAGACACCCTTCAAAGTTCACCATCTAAACATGTTACACATGTGTTAATTTCTGAGCTTCTAGCACTTGATAACAAGTCATCCAGGATGCCACAATCCCAAATCCCAGACCATCTGAATGGCTGCCCTGGGTAAGAACCTCAGTAATGCTCTTTCATAACTTCTTCCCTAAATGCCATCACCTCCCTCCGTACCACTTTGTGTCACAGCCAGTACTGTTGACAAATTTCTCAGTGCACACATGCTTCAAATAAACCATTAGGTTTTTAAAACCAAACAAATCTAGAGCTATTAACAAGAGCATTTACACTCTGCAGGAGAAAAATATCCACTTAATGCCAAGCAATTTGCATCAAGGAGGTCCTGCTGCCCCAAGCTGCTGATACTTGCAGATAACCACTACTCACTGCCAGCTGAGTTCTGCTCAGAGCTATCACACCCAGTTCCTTTGACATACAGAGAAGCTGCCACTTGCAAATGATGTTAAACTCTTCTTGGATAAATTGCTGAAAACGTCTATTTGGATTCCTAAAATAGTCACAACTTCTCTGGAGCATTTCAGTGGAGCCACACTGTTCAGAAACCGTAACAAGCTGTAGCCAAAACAGTCACAACAATTTGTTGTAGTCCCTACATCATGTCAAAGTTTTCCTTTCTACCATAAACAAGTAGAAGTAGTTTCTACAGTTTTTGTGTCTCCAACACACGGACCTGCAGGACAAATGCTTCTTCAAGCATGCACAGATGTGGTAATTTAAGCTTATCAACTCTTTCAGCAGTGACAGCAGGGTTTAAATCATTGTAAATGCCACAAAACCAGATGTACTTCAGAAATAAGGCTCATCTCAGGAAAATTAGACACTTAGGCTGCCCAGGCAGAGGGCTAAATCACCATCCCTGGACCAGTTTAAAAGTTGTATAGATCTGGAGCTTAAAGACATGGTTTAGTGGTGGCCTTGGTGCAGTTGGGTTAATGGTTGGACTCAATGTTCTTAAAGGTCTTCTCCGACCTCAATGATTCTATAATTCTATTACTGGCAAGACAAGAGTTTTTTGAAAAAATAATGCACAAAGCACATGAAACATCTTCGCTTCGCATGCTTAGTTGTAAGCCTGAAATTAGATATTTGATGCTAAGCAAAAGCTGTTGCTCAGAAACAAGATACAACAATGAAAACAGAAGTTATTTTGAAAGAAAGACATTTCCAGCAGGAGAGCCAGCACCAGTTTTCACCAGATTGGATTTATTAAAGGACACGCAGATTCCACAAGCAGGAAGGACCGATAAGTCTTGAAATACACAACGCTGGATTCTCATGTCTGCTTATTTGGGCAGCAGCAGGTTTTCTTCCAACAGTTATAAAAAAATTAAGTGCCTGAGTTCACGCCCATCCTCTGTGCAAGTTAAAAAGACGTGCGCCCACAAGATGGCACTGGTCAAACGCTCAGGGAATTACTGTAGGGTTCTAAGAGGTGAACATCGGACCACGCTCCAGTTCCTAGGGCTGTGGCTGTTCCCCGCTGATGTGAAGTCTGTAGTGTGTCAGGGCTGAATATTTGGTTTCCATGGCTCGTGTGCCTCCATTGCTGGTACGTTGCCTATAGGTGGTTGATACTGGCTGCAGAAGCACAGGAAAAGTTTGCTCTGTGGTAGGAGGTACCGGCAGAGGTAACAGCCCATTCCATGGCAGTGAATGGCACAGGATGGGCTCTCCCAACACAACTCCTTTGGTCTGCGGCCCAGCACTCAGCACAGCACAGGCGGGTGAAGCTGCACAGCAGGACCTAAGGGAGGAATGTTGGGGACAAGCCCCGACACTTTCCCCTTCACAAGCCTCCCTCCACGCCTTGGCCAAATATTTGTCAACAGCTCCCTGTATCGGGAGGCTTTTGTGGGTTTGCAAAGTCGGCTACGGGCCTCCGGAACCAAAGAGCAAAAATTAACATTTCCGAAACTCTGAGAGGAAAATTAAACAGTTTTTAAACTCTGAGATAAAATGAGCGTTTCCTGAACTCACTGAACGAAATCGGACATTTCTGCGTCTCCATCACAGCAGGGCTCTCCCCACTAAGACCCGCCCCTCGTACTGGCCTCGGCAGTGAGCGGGTACCAGCAATTCGACGTGCGGGGGGGGGAGGAAGCCCCCGCGTCCCCTTTCTCCGCTGGGTCCGTCTGGACGGCGAAACCCGCCTGCCGCAGCGAGTCGGAGCCGCCCCACACGACCCTCTGAGGAGGATGGGGAGGGGAAGAGACGCGGCTCGGCCCCAACGGTCCGGCGCGAAAGGAAGGGAAGGGGTACGAGAGGAAGGGGCGCGAGGGGGTTTCGCGCCGCCCGACCGCCCCTCTCCACCCTCCCCTCGGTACGGCGCGTGTCGGAGCGGCGCCGGCCGCGCGCGCCCCATGGCTGAGGGAATCGCGGCGGAACCGCGCGGCGTCGCTCCCAGTTTTGCTCTGCTGGGGTCCTACGCACCCCGCTCCCGTGCCCACCGCTGCTCCCGGCCGCCGCCAAGGCTGACAGAGACGAGCTCTTCGCGGCGGCAGTGGCAGGAACCGGCCGACCGCGGCCTCAGGAAAGGACGGCGGCGGGAGCTTCGGCCAAGGGTGGGGGGCGGTGAGGATACAGGAGACCCCAGGGCGGGCCGGGGTGAGGAGACCCCTCGCTGACGTTTTTTATGGCAGACCCCCGTCCTTTTCCTTTCCCCCACCACCCCCCGGGCCGCTCCCCTCGTCCCCTGAAAGTCAGCGAGTAAAACAGAGGACAGTGGCCGGGAAAGCAGCCGTGGCCATTAGGGTTAGACCGGCCAAGGCCTCCCCACCCGCCGCGCCACGAGGGGAGACCCCGCTGCCCTTTTTATACTCTCCGTGGTCTCGCCCACCGCGCCTTCTATTGGTCTATGGGGGGACCGCCTCCAGTGCCATTGGCTGCATCGGGGGAAGGGGCAGAGCCAGGGAGAGTGGCGGGAGTTTGGACCGACACTGGCGGGGCGAGGGGCCGGGACTTGGGGCAAAGGATGGGATTTGGGGCCCGAGTCTGCATTTAGAGCCCGGACAGGTTCAATCAAGGACCCCTGGGGGAGGATCAAGCCCAGGAAAGTTGCCTTGCTCCTGTGCCAGCCTGTGGGAGGCAGGCGTTGATCTATGGCACCTCTGGCTGGTGACTTAGGAATCTAAGGGAGCCCCCGAAGACCTTTGTGCGGGCCTGTGGTGATGTCCCTAATGTTGCAGAGAGAAAGGAGATTTTATCCTAACACCACCCTGTACCATACTGAGGTGGGTGTTGGTCTCTTCTCCTAAGTAACAAGTGATAGGGTGAGAGGAAATTACCTCAAATTGTGCCAGGGGAGGTTTAGGCTGACATTACGAAAAAATTATTTACTGAAAGAATGGTCAGGTATTGGAACAGGCTGTCCAGCCAAGTGGTGGAGTTGCTGCACCTGAAAGTATAAAAAAAAATGTAGCCATGACATTTTGGGACAAGATTTAGTGGGCATGGTAGTGCTGGCTTGATGGTTGGATCTGATGGTTTTAGAGGTCTTTTTCAACCTTAATCATTCTGTCATTTTTTTTTATTCTATCTTCCATGATTTACAAGGATGTTTCCCTCTGCAGTATCTCTCACCTTTGCTGTGTCAGATTCCTCAGGTCGGTTTTTGTGTGTTTGTTGTTTGACCTTGAGGTTTCCACAGAAAATAAGGTGTTTTGAGGCTGGACAGTCCTGTGGGTACAATGCGGAATGAAGCAATAGTATAGAATTCTTCTACCCCAGTGTTCACAGCAATACCAGTGTCTCCCCTTGGCCAAGATTGTCTGGAGATTATAGGTAAAGAATATTTGGAAAATGACATATAAAGAATATTGTGAAAAAGCACTTCACAGACATTTAGATTATGTGTGTTGTTTTGAGAAAATACTGTAAAAAATTCCTGTTGCCTCCACAGGCAACTTCAGCAGCTGTGAGAGCTGAGACCAGTCAGCTTCTCAGACAAGGATGTCACCTAAACAAGACCTTCCTTTCTTAACTGTAGTTGTCAAGCTATGACTGAAAATACTGTATCAGTAATAATGCATATTTGTTAGTTCATTTGTATGGTCTATTTTATTAGTTTATGGTGATTAAAATTTATTCCTTGGGCACTGGTGAAGATCTAGTGGGAAAAATGGCTATCAGGGACATTGCAGCTGGGCAGAGGTGTGGCTACAATGTCACCTTTTCATATTGGGTGCAACAGCTGTGCACTACAGATCTTGAGATCTTGGCAGGATCATGACCTGGGAGATGCTGCCAGCAAGAAAAGACTCAGTACGGATCCTCATTGTCTCCAAATGTTTTTTGTGGCATCTCTTATACCCATGTCCTTGCAGATATTAGAACCTCTGCACAGTGACAGCAGTAGTGTGAAGAAATCTTGCAGCTGCTACTGGCAACTCAAGTGAATATACTCACTCCTCTCTTCCAGCTCTCTTCTCTCTTCCTGCTCCTTTCACTATCACTGGAGCTTTCTGCTGGACCATTTCCTATGTCATTTCTCTTGGCTTTTCCAACTCCTCCTGCCACTGTCTGGGGTTTGGCTTTTGTTGGATGGCAAAGCTAAGTGCCCTTTGATAGCTCCTTCCAAGGTGAGGCATTTCAGTGCCTGGTGTACTAGAAAATCTGTGAGGATTAGGCACTTCCTCATTTTCCAAGTTCCAGATGTAGCAAGAGATCTGCAGAGGAGACACTGCCCGTAGTCCAAGTGCTTTGTATTCTACTCCTGGTTTGCCTGCCTGCTGTCACTGGCTTCTCTGCCATGGTACAGCCCTGCAAAGCTGGTAGTGCTAAGCAGCTCCCTCTCCCTGCTTTAGCTGGGACTGTATAAGTTTCTGATAATCACACAGGGAAACTGCCCCTTGTTCCTGCAGGAACTAATGTGCTTTGCACCTCTCCTTGGCAGCCCTGCCTGTTTTGTCCTTATCTCTTGGTTTGTCCTTGCTGGTGGCAGCAAACAAAGATCGCCATCATACTTTACTCACACTTCCCTGTCTTTCAGCTCTCTTTGTTGATGCCTTTCTGCTTGTCTGTGCTTCGTTCCCACCAAACACTCCTTCCCAACTCTGCAAGTGCAGCAGGAGGTAGATTTAGTGTTTACTGCTGTGAAATAGGAACCAGGAGTATGGTTGTTTAT
Source organism: Rhinopomastus cyanomelas (assembly GCA_013400115.1). NCBI lineage: Eukaryota > Metazoa > Chordata > Aves > Bucerotiformes > Rhinopomastidae > Rhinopomastus > Rhinopomastus cyanomelas. The sequence goes on along the minus strand of VXBP01000090.1, from coordinate 127,723 downwards.
TTATAGATATGTTGACAATGAACTAAAGTATTCTAGGGACCATCATAATCCTAAAAATTCTCATTCATTCCTGGGGGTGTTTCAAGGGCATGCAGACATGGTGCTGAGGGACCTGCCTGTGCTGGGTCGAAGACTGGCCTTGACAATCTTAAAGGTCTCTTCAAACTGAAGATGTTCTGTGATTTTGTTACTGCACTTGACCTGTGCTGGTAAGGAGCAGCACATGACACCCTGGAGCACCCGGTGGCTTGCGGGTGACCCCAGGGTCTATGACGGAAGATGAGGCTCTTGGTGGAGGGAGGCTCCCGGGAGTCTGGAGGTCTCCCAGGGGCTGACAGCAGGTGGTTCTGCAGGGTGGTGATCCCTGGGCCAGCTTGGGGTTGGGCAAGGAGGTCACTCGCGGGACCCGGTTACCAGCGCGGCCGGGAAATCATATTTCAGCGGCGTTTCCGTAGTGTAGTGGTTATCACGTTCGCCTAACACGCGAAAGGTCCCCGGTTCGAAACCGGGCGGAAACACCCGTTGGGGCGACATGTTTTGCAACTTTAGTGTTTTCCCGCGGTAGCGCTCTTCATAGCGACCGCCCCCAAGCGCTGAGGGCTGGCGCGCATCGCTGCGCCTTTCAATTAAGCACCTTTCCTCAGTTACTTTTAATTGGGAGCCCGGGCACGCCGAGAGGCCTCGGCACTGCTGCACTAACAAGCACGTTAAACTAAGTTTAAAATCTATTATCAAACCCATTTTAATGACCGACCCACGGTGTGGAAAGAAGATTTACACTGGGGGTTAGATCACCCCACCGTCCCGAGGCCTACACCTTCCGGCATGCAACGAACCTGCGACACCGACGGCGGGCCCCGCCGCGGCGCACTGCATGATGGGAAATGTAGTCCGAGCCTCCCCGACCCCGCGCCAAGAAGTCCCTCGCAGCCCAGCCCTGCCTGCTGCTCAACACGGAATGGGTCTCAGATCCGCTCCCGCCTCCCGCCTTGCCGCTGGTGTCTTCGCTGCCCCTCACCCCAGGCCGCCCGCCGCAGCAAGGCACCGGAAGTCGTCTCCCGGAAGCGGCAGGTGGCGTCATCCCAACATGGCGGTGTGACGCGGAGGAGGTTGTCCCGGCCTGTCCTGTCCCTCCGCAGGTGCGCGGGGCCCTGCTGTAAGGCCCTTGGGGCGGGCAGGCGGGCGGCAGCGGCACGGGGGCTCCTAGGGGTCCCAGTGCATACGTGAGCGGCAGGCTTGGGCCCATGCGAAGGGCCGCGGCGGGGGAGGTCGCGGCGGGGCCGGTGTAGAGGCCGGGCCGGGGTTACCCGCGTTTGCTGTGGCTCCAGACAGCCCGTTCGCCGTCCTCAGGCCCTGGACCGTGGCATCGCTCAGGAACGCTCGAGCCCCGGCTCTGCCTATCCTGGTCCCTGCGGGGCTGAGCCCAGCCAGCTCGGGCGAGCTAATCACCCCTAGGCTGGGGTTGCGGGAGCAGACGCGTTTTTGCCCTGTTCCCCTCCCTCTGTCTCTGAAATTCACAGCTCCCTAAACCAAGAAGGATCCACCCGTCTCGCTACATCTCGTACAGAAGTGCTACTGCACAACTGTCCCGTGGCGATCACAAGCAGGTTCAACACTAACTCATTTGTAATCATTAACTTACCCTGTTACAATGTTAGATCTTGCATGTAAATCAATAATTTGGGTTTTTGTATTTGTTTTCTAAGATCAGCACAGAGAGGCTACAGGTCATTCTCAAGATGCAGTATTCCCATCACTGTGAGCACCTTCTAGAGAGACTGAACAAGCAGCGAGAAGCTGGTTTTCTTTGTGACTGCACCATTGTTATTGGCGAATTCCAGTTTAAAGCACACAGAAATGTGCTGGCCTCCTTCAGCGAGTACTTCGGTGCATTTTACAGAGATGCATCTGATAATAATGTTGTTCTGGATCAGACTCAAGTGAAAGCTGATGGATTCCAAAAACTCCTGGAATTTATTTACACAGGAAACTTAAACCTCGACAGGTAAAATACGCTCTTAAAGAGGGAAGGAGACTAGGGGGATAAACTTTGTGGTAAGGCAATATTGGATCTTTTTGTTCTTTGTAGTAAGTTCTGGAGAAACAGTGAGTAGTGGACAAGCTGAAGGTCATTTAGTTTTAAGTTTTGAAGTGCCACGTGATATGTGAGTACTGAAACAAAGATCTGTGGTCTGATATTTCACTGACGGGTTCAGTTTCCCTATATTTGTGTCTGGATTGGGAGAGATTAAACACTTGGTGTGATTGCTGGGAGAAGCAAGGATCAGAGTATTCTTTCAGCAGTTGGATTATGAGAGTTTGTTTTTGCAGAGAACACACAGAAACTGTATGCAGTAGACACTAAATTCTGAGGAGTAAATGAGGACAGGCACAATTTTTTAAAAATTACTTCTGTTAGAATTTGCATGATCTGTTACATAAAGTTTTACATTACTGTGCCCAAGAGGAGCCATAGGAAAAGCATTTCATTCCCCTTTTACTGTATTGATTGTGTGTCCCTTGCATCGCTTCATGTACAGTGAGGATCTTTGCAAGGCTTTTCTCATGGTGAAAGACTATCCCTGGTGAGGGAAGTGTGATGACTTAGATGTATGTAGTTGAGGATTTTTACTCCTTTCTCAATGTATGCTGTCAAGTACAGGTTTAAAAGTGCAGTTTGAAATTTGTACATAAATGCAGGGTGGTGGATTTGGTTTTTGAAATTACTTTCAAGCCCTGACAGCGACAGAGCCACGTACACAGCTGCACAGTGAGGTTAGTAACTGAGAAGTGTCAGTCAGGAACCACAGCAGGAGGGTTTCTGAATTGGTTTGGACCAGCTGAGGTCTCTGAAGAAAGAGGAGGGTGAAAATACAGGTCTTCCCCAGGGAGAACTATTTGACTAAAGGTGACACCTGCAGGTCTGTCCCTGTGCACCTATCACTCTGTACTATATCCCTTTTGGTCACTGCTGCAACTGTCTGCAGGTTCTGCTGTCTTCTACAATTGGTGGGTCAATGTGAGACACCGGGAGGGTTGTGCTTTGAACTCCATGTCAATATGATACTGGGTACTAATGCAGTCATCTCTACAGACAGTCAGTGTGGTACTTGCCTGTTCTTTATTTACACTTACTGTGTCATAGCTGTTTAGAACGAAGCTGTTTGCAATTAGTGTCTCTTTAAAGAGCTATAAATCCATTGATGCATTGATGGTCCATGTTGCCAGCTTCTCCAGATCAACTTTTTCGAAACATCAAGGCCTGTGTTGCAGGAACCAAACATCAGAGCATAGTGGGTGAAATGAGAACTCCCTTGGTGTGCACAGCTGACACAGAATTAAGAATGGTTGCAAATCGTTTTACAAAACCAGGTTAATACCTGCCTCTCAGAAGTGCCGAGGTGACTGCACTGCTTGTAAGTTACTTAAGACTTATGGCAGAAGGATTATAGAATGGTAATTTATGCATTTTATTCTCCTGCGGTTTATCCCTTCAATATGTGGTTTTTGACCCAACAACCCCGTGTCTACCACACCACCTTCTAATTGGACTTTTAAAATTGTACAAGAAGTGCTTAGCTGAAAAATAAAAATTGTCAGTAATATGGTGTGCAGACCCCATGCCATCTCTGGGGGAGTCACTGTTGTACTGGTGTGTTGGGGCACAGCAACACTGAGGGGTTACATCTTGCTGTACCTGCTCTCTAAGTTACCAGAGTAACGTCTCTGTAGCTCTGCTGTCGGTATTTGATGCAGGTGGTATAGAACATAACGTTTGTCCAGAATATCGTCAGCCAGGTCTTGTTTTCTTGCAGCTGGAATGTTAAAGAAATTCACCAGGCTGCCGACTATCTCAAAGTAGAAGAAGTAGTCACTAAATGCAAAATAAAGATGGAAGACTTTGCTTTTATTGCTAATCCCTCTTCTATGGAAACATCTAGTATCACTGGAAACATTGAAATGAATCAGCAAGCTTGCCTTCTGACTCTCAGAGACTACAGTCATCAGGAGAAAGCAGACAATGCTGCTGCTGCCACCACCGAGTTGCTTCAACCACAAGTGAAGAAAGCAGCTTTGGAAAAGAAATCTCCTCAAACCAAAAAGCGCAAGAAGAATTTTGGCTCCCTCAAAAGCATACAGAATAAATCCCTGCAGTACCAGAACAACGCAACCGAGAACACATCCATAGAGATGTTTTTAAATGCAAATAAACTGGCCACCCAGATCACAGAACAGGCTGCTCAGGGCAGTGACAACTCTGAGCTGCAGCTGGCATCTGTGGTGGAAAGCGAAACACTGGCAGCACAGGATATCCTGGTTCAGACTATTGCAGCAAAGCAGAAGCAGGGGAAGGCCCAGCAGAGTTGTGCGCTGAAGGAGCACTGCATGTCCAACATAGCCAGTGAAAAGAACGCTTACCAGCTGGAGAGTCCAGGGGAGGAACTTGACCAGAAGTACTCCAAAGCTAAGCCAGTGTGCAACATCTGTGGAAAGGTCTTTTCAGAAGCCAGTAGCCTCCGCCGGCACATGAGAATACACAAAGGAGTGAAGCCCTATGTGTGTCAGCTTTGTGGGAAGGCATTCACCCAGTGCAACCAGTTGAAAACACATGTAAGAACTCACACAGGTAAGCTTCAGGGGCTGTGGGGACCTGGGATCACAGACTGTGAATGCAGGGCTAAAACGATTGTTGTGTTCTGACTTCTCCCTTTAGAAGTTTGGTCTGCTGCTGGTTTCAGCATTTTTCAGTACAAAAAACATGGTTTCTACTTTAAATAGCTGAAAAGGACTTAAGTAAGCTGAGGGCCTTGATCTCTGGAAAGACTCAGAGGAATTTGGTCCCTTTAACTCTGGAGTGCCAGTAGAATACAAAAAGCTCAGTCAATACCAGAATTTCTGTTGTTTGTCTTAAAAAGTTTGAACCCTTACACATGTGATAACCAAAGCAGGGAGAAATGCAATCTTGTGACAAGTGGGTAACTTCTCCCATAAGGTCTTGGGAAAAGGTAGCAGAGGTGGCTGCAGCATTTGATATGTTATTTAGTAAAATGTACAGCTGGAATGTGATGGTGTTGTGAGCTCTGCGTTCACAAGCATTGCCTGAAGTTTCTGTTTTATCAAGAGCTACTGAAGAAAGCATCAAAGAGAAATGAGTTCTGACCACTTAACTGTTAAAACATGTCTGACTTAAAAAGATAACAAACAGGAAAGTGCTGGAGCCTGGGAAGATGTAGGGGAGAAGTTCTGTTCTGTGCTTGTCTTTCCCTATGTTCGTCTCTAGAACGTAAAGACTTGATGCCAGGTTAGTTCATTCTTCAGTCTGACCTGCATAGCTGCTGTTCTGCTGCCATACTTAGCCCATTATGCTGCAGAGGGGCCTGGTTTATGTAGTTGTCTTCCTCCCGAATTCTGCAGTAGTGGTGAATCAGATAGTAGGTAGTTTATTTTGCTCCTTTTCCCCTTTGGAAAAGTTGTGAGCAGAGGGCAGCACTGGAGCTCTTCTCAGGAAGCTGTAAAGCTGTAAGGATGAGAAGTAAGAGGTGTTGAGGTACAGCTGCAGGAGAAGGTCTTGCTCATTCTGTAACAGAGGAAGAGAATGTCAAATCTTGTCAGCCACTGACTATCCAGAGGGTCTTGTGTGAGATGGAGCTTTTGAGCAGGATTCAGGGGCAGTTTGCTGGTGGGAACCTGAGCTACACTTTCTACTTTGAGGGTGCCGTACTAGGAATTTTTGCACGAGGTGTAGGGAATTTCATGGTGTTGGTTGCTAGATGGCAGCTAGATGTCTAGTACCTTTATTTCTGAAGATTTTCTGTACACTTTGTGGTTAAGACTAGTTGAATTCTTGGCTGAGTTCTGTGCACTGCCACAGAAACACAGAGATTGGCTCTTTGGTGCTGTCATCTAATGCTGCAGAGTTGCATGATCCAGTACTGTTGACCACTAGGAGAACACAAATGGTCAGAGAAGTTCTGTCACATTCAACAGCAGACACTAATAAGGAATTAGTGAGCTGTATGCTGACGACCTCTTGCTGTTTGACAGGCAAGAGAAAGCAGATGATTTCTGGTTGTTCATCTTGAATAGACAAGGTCATGAATAGACAGAACCAGCAGGAATTGTGAAAATACAGTAGATGCATTCTTAAATATGTGGGGAAAACCACACTGTTAAAAACATTCTCACTCTTTTTTTTCCCCAATTTAAAAAACAGTCAGTTATTTGCCTTATTCCTGGCACATTCCACTTCAGCAATGCTCCAAGATGTTATTTGTAGGAAGTATTAGGACAGACACCTGAGCTTTGGTCAAGGAATGGTCTGTAGAGGTCCATCAATACAGACAGCACAAGAGTTTTGTTTTTCACCAGGGGAGAAGCCATACAAATGTGAACTGTGTGACAAAGGCTTTGCTCAGAAGTGCCAGTTAGTCTTCCACAGCCGGATGCACCATGGAGAAGAGAAACCGTACAAATGTGATGTCTGCAACCTGCAGTTTGCGACATCAAGCAATCTGAAGATCCATGCCAGGTAGGCAAAAGTGAGGCTGTTGAATTATGGAGGTTGCTTCCCTTCTTGCCAGGTGATAGCTGATGCCTGTGTTCTTTCACAGGAAGCACAGTGGCGAGAAGCCCTACGTGTGTGACCGGTGTGGGCAGCGCTTTGCTCAGGCCAGCACACTCACCTACCACGTGCGCCGCCACACCGGGGAGAAACCTTATGTGTGTGACAGTTGTGGAAAAGCCTTTGCTGTCTCCAGTTCTCTCATCACCCATTCCCGAAAACATACAGGTGAGGGGAGATGGAGCACTGCGTTGCCAGAGTAGCCCCGTCACAGGAGGGCATCTGCTGCCGAGGGGTTGGAGATGGACAGTGGCTTGGAAATCTAGATCAGGAACTAGTTTGAGAGTTGTCCAGCTTCTTTCTTATGGTTTTTCCCTCTGACTCTTAATTTAGAGAGCTCATTCTTTCACTGGGCATAATCTATGTTTTGTTTTGATTTTTCTGTACGTGTGTTCTGGTTTCCGTATTGAAATAACAAACTCCTCGTGTTTCCTTTAGGAGAGAAGCCGTATATCTGTGGCATTTGTGAGAAGAGTTTTATTTCCTCTGGAGAGCTCAATAAACATTTTCGATCCCATACAGGTCAGTTGCCAGACAGGCTGCTTCCTGCCCTATAAATAATATTTTACCCTTTTGCCCGTAATCCACTAACTGTTGTGCTCTGCTTGGAAGTAGCAGAGTTTCTTAATTGATATACCTCTGTGTTCACGTAGTTTAAATGAAACATCTGTTAATTAATATATTAATAACCTTTTTAGACCAATACCTGTGTAACCACGTAGGTTTTGATATATGATCATGGCTGTATTTCTGACGTTTGAGGTTTTGTTTTGCACACAAGACAAAACGAGTTACAAATCCATAATCCTGCATTTCTGACTGCATTTGCTTTCCATTTCAAGATTATTCTAGCTGCCAAACCAATATTTTTTTTTCAGGAGAAAGACCATTTATCTGTGAAATGTGTGGAAATTCCTACACGGATATAAAAAACCTTAAGAAGCACAAAACTAAAGTTCACACAGGTGAGTTCCTTGTGCAAAGAAGGGTTAGAACCAGCGTTGACTATTTCTGTCTTTAATGCTGAATAACTTCAAAGCATAAAGTCCACATTTTAAAGTAGATTCAGTGTAAATTTTCAGGCATTTCCTTTGCTGTAGCAAACACGCGTTGAGCGACGCAGAAGTGGTTTATTGCTGGCAGGAATTTCTGTGCACGAATGAGTATTTATGTTCTTGTCCTGGTAATCTGTGAGAGCTTCCTACACGAAGGCACCGTCTGAATGGTAGGAAATCCTCACCTGTTCTGGACTAAGACTTTACTGACTAACTCAGTAGTAACGTAGTAACTGAGGTGACTGAAGCACTGGTTATTAGAATTACTCAACATCTTGTGGGCACCAGTATGGTTTTTTTTTAGTGTGTGCAGTCAGTGTCAATCCAGATCTGAGCTGGATTAGCAGACGCACAAGGTCAGACGGCTGGCAAATGGTTTCCAGCTGCAAATACTGCTCTAAGAAGACTTTTCAAAGACATTAAGTTTCTATTCTATATTCTAGATACCAGACTGATTAGGAAGACTTTTGATGTTTGTTACCTGTGGTACAAAGGAGAGCAACGTTCAGATAAGCAGTCTCTTCAGCACTGCCTCCTTATCTGGCCTTTCCTAACTCTCTAAGCCATAATTCCCCTGCCTCTGTCATACAGGGAAAAGGAATCATAGATGTCTGTGTACATCTGGATTGGGAGGGAGGAGAGGAGAAAACATGTCATATGCAGAGGCAGCTGTGAATGTCAGGTGCTTCAGAAGCCCCGTTTAGGAAATCCCCAGTGCAGCAGGAGGGCAGTGGAAGCAAGAGTGAGGTGAGAGCAGCAGGCAGCATGGAAAGGGCTCAGAAGAGCCTGTAGGGGTGAGCTGGGAGAGCTGCCAAGGCAGGTCAGCTGTCACAGAGCAACAAAAGGCACATGGGAGTGCAGCACTGCTGGAATAAGGCATCGAAGCACGCTGTGGTAGAGGAACGGTGATACGCGATGGGGCATAATCAGAAAGCAGGGAATCCATTGTCAGAGATTTCAGGTGTGAGAAAATAATTTCTTAAGTGACTGCACCAAAACCATTCTGTCTGGACTGGAGTTAACATATGTTTTCTTCTAAAGAAGTTTATGGGTAAGTGGTGTATTGTATTGCTGTCTCCATTAAAAGAGGATGCTTGGGTGTAGTTGTGGTTCTTGGATTTTCTGGGGTGGAAAATCTGAAGGAAACCTACATAATTCCATTTTTGTCAAAGCCCTTTTGTTCATTTACGTTAAGGATTTGTTATCTTCCATACTATGCCAAGTGGAGATCGTGTTGGAAGGTATTATCCCTCTAGCTGTTGTGCTGGAAGCAGCACAGAATGTAAGTCATGGTGCTGAGATTGTACTTACCACTTGCTCTGGCCTTGCAGCACCCTGCAACCATGGACAGTCCAGCTGCCCTGCAGTCTCTGACACAAGTGTTTATTTTGCCAGTCAGTGGAAAGATAAATTTATGCAGGAGCTTTTGAACATTTCTGTTTTGGTTTTTTTCTCCCCAGGATCTGAAACACCCCCTGGTTCTACTGCACCCGATAATTCTTTCAATGAACAAGAATCCATTCAGAGTCAGAAAAGCCCTTTGTCAGAGTCCATAGATGTGAAACCCTCTGAGATGTCTTTAGCGCTTCCTCTTCCCATTGGGACTGAAGATCATCAGATGCTGCTTCCGGTGACGGGCAGTCAGTCTCCTTCATCAGAAACATTGTTGAGATCTGCTGTGACTGGATACTCAGAGCCGCAGTTTATTTTCTTGCAGCAGTTATACTGACAGGGCACTACAGAGTCACTTGATGGTGAACTTGCATACGTTTGGTAAGATGAACAGAATCAAGGAAGCAGTCACACTCTTTCAGTTGGAATTGTTCTGCTAAGTTGGTTTTTCATCCTCTGTATCAGACGTTTCCACCATGCAGCGCTGTCTGTCAGGTTTGGTTGAATTGTACTGATCTACAATCCCATTTCTCTCTGCAGTTCACACTGGTTTCCAGGAGACACTTCCTTTCCAGCAACAGCTGCCTTGAGAATTCTCTGTTAAATACATTCATGCATTTTGCATGCCTTGTGCTCCTGCTGATCTGATGTCACAATGTCATTTCAGAGCAGATGGTTTAAGCCATATTTGATAGTTTAAGAACATTAACCCAGAAGCGTAAGGGGAAAATCATTGTTTGAATGGACTAACCAGCTTGTACCCCCGTGTTCTAAGGGGATTTAATGGTAGGCCAGTGCTCTGGTGAGCAAAGCCTTACTGCTCTCTGCTGGGAGCAGCTGTTTCAGTTGAAGTCTGACCAGAAGGAAAAGAAAGTTTTCTGCATTTTTTCTTGATGAGGCAAGTAAAGAAAGGTTAATATTTTCCTGTAGTGTGGTCAATCAGAGGGTTTCAGTGGTGCAGATGCCCTGGGGTTCTTCCCAACAAGTTGGGGTTTTTTTGTGAATCCAACATTGTTGTATCTCTTCCCTGATTTAGTCATCACATCCCTAAAATGCCCTAGTTTTGTCACCAACAGCAACATTTGCTCAAAAGTAGAGCTGGAACATGCATGTTGTAGACAAGATGAAAAGATGCATCAACCTAATCATAAATCACAGCTTCATCATCCGTGTTTTACAGTAGTGCTGCTGCTTGTGCTAGACAGTAGGTACAAAAAAGGAAATAAGTCCTGCCCTTCACTGTGAAAATGTAAGTGGGCACTACATGAGGGGAGCATCAAGGAGCAGAACAATTCTCTTCCAGGTAAGAGGTTGTCAGAGTCTGACTGGTTTGTTTTAGTGTAAGTATTTGTGCATCACTTTACCTCATGTCACTCATCACAGTAACTGCACCAAGCAGTTACTAAAGGCCACTTTTTTAGTATCTTGGTTATGGTCATTAGTTAAAGATTAGCTGGCAGTAGTGTTGTGTCAGTTGGTGCCATTAACATAATTTAAGCAATTATGTAAGTAATCATCAGTTACAATACCAAACCAACAATGCATTTAGTGATAGTATTTGTTGGTTATTCACTCGGTGCTAGTGTTTTCTTTCCACTGATGCCTTGTGTCCAGACACCAACAGAGCTAGAAGAGCACAGGCGATACCTCTTGATCGATACTGGTCTACATGGAGTGATAATTAATCTGCACCTTAAACAGACCTGTGGAACGTTTCTTAGAGAACTGAATTTAAATGTTCTGCAAATGGTCCCTTGATTCCTAAGCAAGACTAGCGATTGGTGTCTGTTTCTTGTTTGTACTTGTAGTAAACCTTTTGCCTCTGTGTTGATCATCTTAGCACGAGGCATGTTTAAAACTCTGCCTCTTGATCCTGTTGTAAGCTTTAATATACAGCACGTTTGCCGATAGAGTCTACCATGGGAAGCAGGGAGTACAACTGGGACACTCTTAATGCAGGCATCTGCCTCACCTTCTATTTTGTTTGCTCATCTGTGCTCCATCATTTATGAGCAGTTGATGTCCTTGATGGTCCTGGCAAAGGACGCTGGATGAAGTTCTCTGATTATTTTTTGTTCCTGTTTGTTCAGCATTTCCCCTTTTCCTGCCTGCTTTTCTTTCTTTCTGGCTTCGGTTGCTGATGTAGCACCTGAAAGGATTCCTTGGCTATGTCTTGTAAGACTGAAGAACCACAAAAATCTGGATCTTGACTCCATGTATACAAATCAAACTGTACCTTGTCCTAAGGTTCCTCTTTACTTTCCCTTTCTGAAAATAGAGCAGAAGTCTTGGGATAGACATAGGCTTAGTCGTGAAGATTGAAAAGTTCTCAGTACAAAAACACTGTGCAACTGAAAAATTTGTATTTTAAACAGCTTTAGAAGATAAACTGCTGTTATCTGAGGAATAATACCTCAAGTCCAGGAGAAATGGCCACAAGAGACAACTAGCCCTGGGGGGGGGGAAGCAAAAACAAAATAAATTGAAAAATAGTGACATTCCTCCATCGGAGATGCATTCCATAGCAGTGTTTGTTTGGACTGGTTTTATATTTCTAAAATTAGAGCTTACTGTATTCTTAGATTTCAGACTTTTTTTAAAAAAAAATACAGTACTTAGATTTATACAGGGTTTGTTTAGATACTTATAACACTAACACTTGCTTTATTAGTCATTTAGTTTTCTTTTATAGACAAGAAGGTAATAATTATTTTTTACAATACAACAGTTTTAACCTTTCTTATTAGAATACAAAGGCTTGTAGTTTTTGTCTTGGAGCAATAATTTAGTAACCTGCACTCTTGAGTCCCCATCTGAGTCATGATTTTTATCCTCATCTTTTATGAAGATATCTCAGCTGCTAAGATACGATCTGTATGAACTGTATTCATTTACTAGAATAGAGATTTTAAATAAATAAATGAGTGAAATAATTCATAGGTGTGTTCAGGCTGGGTGCTGTAGGACCTGAAGCAGTAGGTCTCTGCTGTACCCTTAGCCCATAGATGCATGGAAATCAGCTGCACTTCCAATTTCTAGGCTTAAGGAGTCCGAGTTCATTGTGGAGGTACAAGGTAACAGTTTTGCTAATTTCTGTAAGGGATTAAGAGCAGGAAGCATGGAATTTTTTAGACAGACATCTCCTCCTTGAGAATCACCTGCTAAAGGAAAGAGGGAATTGAAGTAATTCAGTTCATTTAGAGAAGATGGCATGATTTGTCACTGTTGAGTCAAGTCAGTTTTGCACTGAAGTCAGTGCAAATTCTGCCTGAATAGTTTATCTGCATCTAGAAATGTCTGAATTGGCTGTGCAAAAATACCTGTGTGTGAACAGCTCCTTGTATGACACTTGTGTCCACATTTGTGCCAGTCTGTGGGCACAAAGCACAATAACTTTTCTGAAATATTGTGTTTCAAAGACATTTTCAGGTATGGACAAGTCCCATGTTAAGCGTTTCACATCTGTGATCTTGGAGAGAGGCTGTCAATAAGCCTTGCAAAGTTAAGTTCAGATAAAGACAAGTGATTTTTTTGGTTAAATTATTTTTGAAGTATCTTTTCATGTATATACAATTTTTCCTCTGTTATTTGTATATACCTCAACTCTCAATTTTATAATCACTTGGGAAGGGAGGGAATTGTACATATAAAGCCTGAAGTGTTTTATGTTAGACTTTAATAAACTTGTTTTGTAATTTTCCCTCACCTGATATCTCCTGTGTGTAACTGCCAAGGGTAGCAATAAAAAGAGGAGGTAAGTACCATCCAAGCACCCTGTCAGGACAATGCACAGAGCAGGGATTCCACAATCTCTTCTCAGCAGCAAACACATCTTCTTTATCTCGTAGCAGATACTCTGGGTCTGTTCAAACTAGATTAAACAAAACCTTCATTTTTTTTCTGCTTGCATTGAGGGGTTGTTTGAGGATTCTGTTTTTACTGAGCACTTTGAAGATCTTTTTACACTCGAGTAGATTCTCAATGGATTGCTTTAACAGAATTTGTATGTTAACATATTCTGCCTAGATTGTTTAATGTCACAGGTGGTGGTAAGGTGGCCAGAGCACACAGTAGGACTTCAGAGACCTGTGTGGTGCTCCTGTCCTCCTGGATCAATTGTTTTCCTTCTCTTTAAATTGATGTAGAAATGCTGCTTTTGAGCAAAGTACTGCAAATTCTGGAAGCAGAAACAGTGATTTACAGAGCAAGATTGTGTTTCCTGTAGCTACTGGAAATACTAACCCAAAACATGGCAAAAAACTTGTAGCCTAAGTAAATGACCTCATTCCAAAGAACACAACATCTTTGAAGAATTTCAAGGTTTGTTTAAAAACAAAGTAAAACAATAAATGTCTCTGGCAAAGGCCTCTTTAAGCAACACGGGGGTTTGCACAAATAATTTTTAGTTTGCCAGAAGCCATTTATACAAACTCAGTAGGAATTACCCTGTAGCTCTCTCACAAAGCAACACCCAAGTAAACTGTAGTACACGAGCTATTTGTGTGGATGTTGTCAGTAACAGAGTTCTCTTGCAGAGTGAGCGTCTCGCTGTTCAACAAGGGTTCAGAGAATGCAGGGATTTCAAAAATTTTTGAACTATTTCACTTCTGCCAGCAGATGCCACTTACCCATTATAGTTTGTGTGGGATAGTGTTGCCAACTCGTCACTGAAAATAAAATACTGCTGTGGGTAGAGCTGGGGCTGAATTAAGGCACTTGCTTCCCTGTTGCCTATTTCATTCACGTAAGTAAATAAAGCTTAATTTGGGCAATGAAATTAGCCTAAACTTCATAGACAGGACAAGGGAAAGAAAGGTGGGAAAAAAGTGTGAATCTCATTGCAGTCTTTCACTGGTATCATCAGTGCCTGGGTACTGACAAGGCTCTCTGTAACGGCCTATCAGCTACTCCAGAGTAGCAGCCCATGGGAAAACACCAACTTTGAGAACCCAGGCTTATCTAATTATGTAGAAACTTGGGAATGTGCATTCCACGCAGGTTCCTCGAAATCACAAACTGTTCTCAGCTTTTGTTCTCATTGCTCTGTCCTTCCAGTTGAACAGTTAAAATACAGGGTTTTCACAGCATGATGTACGGACTTTGAGCTCAGACAGCCCTGTGCCAGTGTCAAACAAACCAACCCTGCTCTGTGGGCTTGCATCCCAAGTGCTCTCGTGATACCAAGTGTTCTTAGCAATCCAGGCATCTCCCCATCTCTGCACTTGGTATTACTTGGGTATTACTATTAAAATTACTTTATCTTTTTCCCATCACACTTGCAGCTTGTGGGTCTGCACACCCACACATTCACCAATTACTCTGTTCCTTTATAAGAATTTTGAACAGGCACCTTCAGACATTCCCAAGACTGCCCCAGGGGAAGCCTTTGAGCAAACCTCTGCTGTCCTATTCAGCCAGTTCTGCTTAGGAGCACAGATTTAGTCACTTCCACAGGTATGAGCAGAGAGGCTGGAACAAGGGGAAAAGCTCAGTGATCCCCAAACCTCTACAAAGTCTGTATCCAAACCATTAAATGAAGTTTAACTACCAGTACATGCAGATATCTTACTCTTCTGTAGTAGTTGCCACATGGCTATAAGGTAGGCACCTTTTTAAATTGTTTTCAAGAGATGGGAATAAATGACACCGTTTAGTGAAGCTTTACATTTGCAGTGTAAGAAGCAAGTACATGCTACAAGTTTGTCAAAATACCACTTATATTAAGTAAACTCAGCTCACCAGCTTTAAAGTCCCAACATAGTGGTTTAACGCTTACAGTGATTTAAGTTGGTTACTAAGTGAAAGAGGTACACAGATCAGAGCAGCAACAAAAGCTTTTACCCTCTTTACCAGACCTCTCAGCTTCCTCAGGAATGTTGTGCTCCAGCATATCTGCTTTGCTGTTAAGCAGAGCTGCTGCCCAGCAGCAGTGCTGGGTGTAAGTTTTTGTGGGTTTGATGTGCCTGTCTACCTCCCAACACCCGTAGGCTCTCCCTCCAGTTTGGAAACCCAAATGCAGGGACAGTGGCCCAGGAAGTATGAAGGCAGCTCTTCATCCACAGCAGCCCTGTGGCTGAGGATCTTGTCATAACCCTCTATCCACAGGCTCTAGCCGCTTCAATCCAGCCCCATGTCTTTTATGAGAAGCACTTTATATTATATCCCTGATCAGAGAAGTTCTAAATAGAGCAGAGTAGTCCAGCTGCCAGGAGTTCTGTTCATGTATCTGTGCTACTGCAGGCTCAGTTCTTCCCACGTCCCTGGTCAGCAGCTGGTTTACTCACCCCTGCGACTAAGAATGCCAGTGTGTCTTGGTGCACTATGACCCGGTGAAAGTATTTTCTTCTGGGCATGCCATTTCTCTAAACTGACCACCTAGGAACCCTGGAACTACAGTTGACCACAGTAAGGTGAAGGAGGCAGTGTGCAATAGAAATGACTGTGACGAGGAGACTGACAGAATTGTGTGAAGGGATGTGCTGTGAAACACGGTTTTGCTTTATCAGGGAAAGGGGAATGTGAATGTGTTTTAAGACCAGCTGAGAAGAATGTGGGGGGTTTAGTACAACAAAAGTGTCTGGTTATTTTCCCAGGCTTGGGTCTGTAACAGCTTGGCACTCTTGCCAAGGAGATGAAATCACTGTGAAAAAGGTCTTCAGTGTCAGTCAAGAGGCCACGCCTGAGACCCTGGAGACAAACTGCACAGACGTGAACAGAATGATAACAAATAATTGTAACATCCCCTTCTGTTTATGCACATGTATGAAAAGACTGTCTACAACCTGATGAAATCTGCCTTTTGGGGCATATGACTTGGAGGATTTTCCCTGTGTGCCCAGCGCTGCAATAAAGCCAACCTGCTCGTTCTCTCTGCGAGTTGGCGTTTGTTTTCGCACATCAGCTGCAGTAAAATGAATGCATTTCCATGTCAATAGACTCTTAATGGACTGGACACCATGTAGCAACACATTTAAAGAACATTGTTTCAATGGTTTATCCCTAATGTCATTTCAAGTGGGTTTGGATTCCTTGTAAAGGCTCTGAAGAAACACGTGCCCGTGAGTCTGGTAATGACACAATCAATTATACTAGACAGAAAACCAGACAGGAAAAGCTTAAACACATGGAGTGCATCAAGCTGCTGCCTCACTCAGTGGTATTCTGAAACTTGTGCAATTGCCAGACTAGAATTAGCATCCTTGTTGTTCACCTCCCCACAGCTTGGTGTCCAGTAGTAATGCTTCTGAAGGCCATGCGAAAGCTCTGCGAGATGAACGTGCCCATCCACTTCATATGGCTCCACATCTGTGCAATTAGGTTTTAGACGGCCTGTACCAATTAATTCTGAAAAGGCCTGAAATGAATAAAACCAAGAATCTGACACATAACATTTCACTTTCACTACAGCAAAGGCTCTAGAAGAAAGCACTTGATCATTTCAGCGTGCCGATGTCCAGCAAGTGTCACCACAGCATCATATAACTTTCTAAAAAACCCACAGTAAATCAGATATCTTGTACACTAATTGCTGTAGTCTTTCCAATGACCATAAAAACAAATCAGAGCAAACACAACCCAGCCCTCTCAGAAGAAACAAACACTCACCATACAGGTGGCTTCATCAAATGTGTTCCCCCAGATGTAAATATAGGAAAGCTCCATGTTAGTTTTCATTGCATCTGAAAGAGCCACAAGTCCTTTGCCACCTATATTGTTGCTTACTACTGACAACCTAATAAACAGGGAAAAGAGTTATGCAAATACCTGCCAAACCACAGAGTTCCTGTCTCTTACTTAAAGTTTATGACTT
Organism: Rhinopomastus cyanomelas; assembly: GCA_013400115.1. Taxonomy (NCBI): domain Eukaryota; kingdom Metazoa; phylum Chordata; class Aves; order Bucerotiformes; family Rhinopomastidae; genus Rhinopomastus; species Rhinopomastus cyanomelas. Next base: position 110,844 of record VXBP01000090.1, on the reverse strand, counting down.
ATTCTGATTTTATATTTTATTGTTATACATTGAAATTTTGTATTTGGCAGTACTAATACAAGTACTTCTTTGTATCAAGGGCAGTCCTACTATAAAATCCTGTTCGGGTTGCTAAAGTCTGTCTGGACTATGGACTTGTACCATTTCATGTAGCCAGGTTGTTCACCGTTTAGTTTTTCAGCGTCAGGGACTCACTCAAAGTGGCCAGGTCACATCTCTAGTCTGCTTTGAAGCGTAAGCGTTGGCATTTATCCAGGGTAAGCTTTGATCTTTGCAGAGTGGCAGTTATTTTTATATTAGTGAACCTGGAAGGCTTTCAGAGGCACCTTGAAGCCGCCACCTCCTCAGTCTGCTACTTAAAACTAATGGCTTCAGGTAAGACCTTTGATCAGCTTTTACATCCTGCCGCGCAGGGTTTAACGCAGGCTGCAAAATACACCCTGATGGAGAGATTACAGCTCTTTTGGCTTTGCCCGGAAGCTAACTTAAACAGGATTTTCTTAAGTGCTGAAGATCAGAATCAACAAATATAGTGCCTCATCACTGCATGCAACCTGATTACCCAAAAGTTCTGGGGATGCAAAGCTCCCGCGTGTTTTAGTTCATGCACTGTAGGGACCTGTGCTTTGAAGATGCAAAAAGAACGAAGGTGGTCTGCCTTTCCCCCAACACACAACTCCTTTAGAATTACTGTAAAAGCTGTGAATCACATGTGAGATGAACCACTAAAAATCCCAAAACCTTTTGAAAGAAAAGGATCAGAGTATGTTAGGCCACTCAAGAATGGACACAAGATGGAAAAAAAAAAGGGAATGAAACGAATTATGAGTTGGCCTAGCAGGATCAGGCAAAGGAATCCCACCCAGTCTGTCACTCGTGGTATTTTTCCTCAAGAAGGAAAAATGGACCAACAATTTGGAAATCCCTGACTTTTCAGTTTGGACCAACATCAAAGCACTCAGCAAAATCGGAGTCGTTACACCCATAGTGTCGGGAGGAGCTGTGCAAATACTAACGCTCGAAGAGTCCTGTTGTGCAATGCCAAGGCTCTGCTCAGGTAGATGGCTCCATCATCTCCCAGTCGGTTTGCATTCAGATCAAGGATTTCCAAGGTTTGGTTCTGTTTTAGCAGCTCTCCCAGAAATTTTACACCATCAGGGGTTATCTTATTACTGAAAGAGAGATGCAGGCATTTCAAACAAAAAAAAAAGTTGCTAAGAAAATGAGATGCTACTGTTAGCCAGAGTTGTCGCTGAGTAACTCTTACCAGCTCAGATCAAGGTATCTTAGGCTGGAGTTTTTATACAAGGCCTCACACAGTCGCTCTACCCCAAAGTTTTTCATTTCATGCTTGCACAAGTGAAGTTCCACAAGAGATAAGTTATTCTTCAACATCAGAGCTATATGAACAGTGGTCTCTTCCTAAAAATCACACAGTCAGTTTTATTCACCTGGACTTTGGGAAGAGGCAAGGCCTTGCTTCAGCAGAAGTGCAACACATAATTAACAAGAGCTAGTCACTGGTAGTGTTCCATTTTGGTGATTTCAGCCTTGTATTAAAAATAGCCAGGAAACAAAATGCATCATGACAATGCAGAAAATAAATTTTAGAAATAAAAATATTACATAATTTTACATATAATAAAATGTATTTTAAAATAAACTAAGAAAGTACCACGAATAGGTTTACAGCACAACATATACTCATGCAAATAACAGGAGAAAAATCAGTGATTGAATCCTTTAGTCTAAACCAGAACGTCAGTCTTCACTAACATTAAAAGTATTTTGTCACGAGGCTAATCTATTAGTCCGTGAAAAGAAACAAGGCTGCTGTGGGCAAAAACACGTGCTGTCACTGCAAGACAAGCAATTTTGTTTTGAAAGTTGTCATGTTAAAAAAATAACCGAGTAAATACTGTGAGTCAACAAAAAAGGCCCACAGGAAAGCCGGGGTAGGGCTTCTGACACATGTGCGTAGCAAGAGGACAAGAGGGAAAGGAAGCTGTGGCGGCCACACCCCTGGAAGTGTCAGGTTGGACGGGACCCTGAGTAACCTGAACTAGTGAAGGTGTCCCTACATGTGAGGTGGAGGGTGGAACTAGGTAGTTTTAAGGTCCCTTCCAACCCTGGTCCTAACAAAGGCAAGTGTAGAGTCTTGCATCTGGGCAAGAACAACCCCAGGTACCAGGATAGGTTGGGGACTGGCCTGTTGGAGAGCAGTGTAGGACAAAGGGACTCAGGGGTCCTGCTGGACAGCACGGTGACCGTAAGCCAGCAATGTGCCCTTGTGGCCAAGACCAATGGCATCCCGGGGTGGACCAGAACACGGTTGGTTAGCGATTGAGAAAGGTTCTCCTTCTGCTCCACACTGCCCTGGTGAGACCATATCTGGAACACTGTGTCCAGTTCTGGGCTCCTCAGTTCAAGAAGGACACAGAACTGCTGGAGAGAGCCCAGCACAGAGGAACAAAGTTGATGAAGGAAGCAGAACACCTCCCTTATGGGGAAAGGCTGAGGGAGCTGGGTCTCTTTAGCTTGGAAAAAAGAGACTGAGGGGCGACCTCATTAATGTTTACAAATATGTGAAGGGTGGGTGTCAGGAGGATGGAGCCAGACTCTTCTCAGTGTCATCTAATGATAGGACGAGGGGCAATGAGTGTAAGCCAGAACACAGGAGGTTCCGTATAAATACGAGAAGGAACTTCTTCACAGTGAGGGTGACAGAGCACTGGAACTGGCTGCCCAGGGGGGGTTGTGGAGTCTCCTTCTCTGTAGACATTTAAAGCCCACCTGGATATGTTCCTGTCAGCTGGATCTAGGGGATCCTGCTGTGGTGGCAGGATTGGATTAGATCTTTCAAGGTTCCTTCCAATCCCTAATGTTTTGCGATTCCATGAACATAAAAGCCTCAGCAAAGTAATTGAAAATGGGAACCCTGACAAGCAGAGTCTCCCACAGACACAGACCAGGTCCCTGCTGATTTTCAATAGCAGCAGTTCAAAATTAACCTGCCACCAGGGCAATACTGTACCCAACACTGACACTGAAACCACTGGAAAGCCACCACCACAATCACCCTGACAGGCAGGGCTTCAGCAGGACCAGCCACACAGAAGCAGCAAGTGAAAGCGCCACAGCTTCCATACAGTGCTGGGTGGATTCCCTTCTCAGTGTTGAGTGTTTGGAAGGGTTTGCACCTTGTTTCTGGCTAACTAACACATCACAGGTTTTACACTGATGAGATTTATCCACTTGTTAAATTCATGTTTCAAGCCCACACAGTGGATCAAGAGAAGCCCACAGGGCAGTGAGTGTGGCATACTGTGGAAATGTGCCCTTCTCCTTCAGGCTGCCAGCTCTGGCAACTGACCATGTACTGCTGCTTGCTGCTCAGATAAACAGCAGCTTTGTGCTCTTCATTTCCTGCTAAACAGCATTTCTCCCTCACGTTGCTGGACAATGCATGAACCTCTCGCTGCTGCAGCAGCAGAAGGAATACTTGGTTCACAAATACCAAGCCATCCCCATTGGCTCACTATGTCACAAACGTGTAACCCACCATGAAGGAAAACACTAAAAAGCGCAGTTTCTAGTTAAACGGATGTCGCAGGATTTGGTGCAGCGAGACAAAAAGAGTATTTCTGCAACCACTGACTTGACTTTGTAAGGAAACCCGGAGAGCCGTGTGGTTCAGCTGCCCACAAATAACAGCAGCGCTGACTGCGACGCTGCTGTCGTTGACCGAGTGGCCACCGCCGCCTGCTCGCACACGCTCACCTACATACCTCTTGGCTGTACAGTAAAGGACGATTTAGGTTTATCATTTTCATTGATTTGTTCCATTTCAGGGCTGTAGCTATTGCTATTAGACACTGAGCACCCTAAAATGAAAATAAATGAACTCTTTAGCAAAACCCATGCAATGTAGATCAAGTGGTCAAATGATCTCAGCTTCTTAGAATTGGTTGTCAGAAGTTCAAATCATCACGTGGCCTCTGACTGGAAATACTGTTATTTGTGCCTCCACACAGTCTGGAGAGGTGCAGGTGGCAAATGCTTAGACACAATGTACTTTGTGATAATAGCAATATTAACTCTTCACAGAATAACAGTGTGGAATTTGACTAAGAAGTACTAATTACCAGTAAATTGGGCTGGTCAAGTATCAAAAGCAGGAATAATGCATCTCAAAGGCACTTTTAAATTTAAATGATCCTGTAGGTGGTTCTTGAGGACCTTGGCAGAAGTTTTAGGTAACATTTACCAACTAGGTAAACTCATACAAAATGTGAATTTATGTGAGACAGAGCAGCGAGCCTCTATGATACCGGCCGATACAGATCTTTGTATTTCCATCCTGTTTGCTCACTAATTCACATTTAAGTTATTTTCCAATTAGGCTGGTCTACACCCAAAGCTATTTCATTTTAGATGAGTTTTCTATCAACTCCCTGTCAAGCATAAACATACTAGGCTTTCAAATGAATCCTACACTGGCTGTGTTTTCCTTGTGCATGTTTTCCTAACACACTGCATGGGTTTCTGAGTATTCCTTCCTCTAGGAAACTCAGTAACTCCAGGACACACACACACGCACACAAGTAAAAACCATCCACAGGCTTTTACTGGCCAAAGTGGGAAGCACCCTGCTTAGTGCATTCACCCATTGCTACCCTCCTGACTTTCCCCATACTTAGGTCCTTTATGGATCAACCCTTCATAGGCACAACAGAACTATAGGGCTGGGCAACTTGCAAGTGTTACAGCACTGCTTTCTAGAAGGAGAGGACTCTCCAAGGAGTAAGTTCTTTCTCAGGATTTGGACTTCATAACAACAAAGAACAACAGACACAAATCTTGGAAAATGTGGAAGCCAAGCACCTGAATTCCCAGGGACATTCAATCCTCTGATTCTGTGATTGCAGCTCTCATGTATCATCAGTCCTGACTTCAGAGGTGACTCGTGCAACCCCCCTTTCCAAGTATACACCGTACAATATTGCAGTGTTACCTACAGCTATCACAGAACGTGAAGTCAGCAACGGATGGCATTTTCCTCTCATTAAACACAGCAGGACTTTTGTGACATACTTGAAGGATTTGCATCATTGCTGGTAATTTCATTGGGTTACTCACCATATCAGAGTCTCCCAGATCCAGCTTCTCCAAGGTTGAATTATTTTGTAGCATCAAAGCAAAGAACATCCCACCTTCATTTCCTATTTTGTTTCCAGTCATTCTCAAACAGGTAAGAGTTTGATTCCTCTAGACAGAATAAGACTTTTTGAAAAAATCAGTTCCTTTTAAACAGCCTGAAAAACACAACTGTCCTTCTTGCTGTGAATGCTACTGGTTTTCACACAAAACCAAAACATCCCTCCAGAAGAACTGCGTCCAAGCGATATCACTGAGTAAGCAACTGCTTCAGGCTCCCCTCAGTGGAATGAGCAAACGTGTGTGTGGAAGCAAAACTTCGAGTTCTGAAAATTTTTGTTTCTCCCAATTCCACCAAATTCACTCTCACTAAAATAAGAGTTCCATTTCACAAATACAACAGCTCTTACACACCAACCTGATTTCCTTGGGAAACCACATCTAAATTAACAAACATGTTTTTAGGCTGCTGCTGTTGAGGCAAAGTCTTGAAAACATGTCTGGGACATCTCGAATCAAGACAAATATTGAGATCCAGGTACAAGCAAATTGAATCCTTTTGTTTTTTAAAGAAAAAAGAGAAAACACTTGATAGCACTTTTCATAGAGAAAAATCCAGCTGATACTTGTAATTAAGTGTTAATGGCAGCACTGAGCATCTTTCTCCCACGTGAAATCTGATTTTTGAAGTCTACATCAGGGACTTTCAGGACAATCCCTGTGATACAGTAAATGCAGAATGGTCTGAAGACAGAAAGGCCTTTCAGGCAGCTCTGATGTTGGCAGCACAGCCAGCAACGTTCATCAAAAGCACAAGTGTCAGACTAGACACCGTTGTCTAAATATCCCAGATAAATACTCACTTGGAGTCCTCTCGCTATCAGCTCTGCTCCACTTGTGCCAATATCATTAAACATCAGGTTAAGGTACTGCAGAGTGGAGTTGTCCTTAGGAACAAGCAAAGCAGAAAGTAATGAGAATTGGTTTCCAGAGCAGGCCTACAGCTTTCACAAAGGAGATGTGTCATACACGTACTAACAACCTGTGCCCTTTCCTGCATTTCTGGCAGCCCCTGATGTGGTGAAGGGGTTAAGGAATACTAAGGCATATCAGATGATGAGGAAAAGGCAGAAAAAAGATGTTACATGTAGGTCCTCGTGGAGCTTACAGAAGCCAGCTAGGAACCTGTGTGCTCAGCATGACTGAGCTAGACAGGTTGTCAAGCTCAGGTGCAGATCTTCAGGCATCTTGTGAGCTTATGGCACTCCCTGAGCTCCAAGATCACAGGCACCCAGTGGCAACTCACTATTTTATGTCTGTATTCTGCTGCTTACAATGGCATCAACGCAGCATTAAAGTTTCCTACATTTAGGCTTACAAAAGGGTTAACAGGTATGATAAAGTACCTAAAAAAAAAGGCCCTGGCCCTAGATTTTCGTAGATGCATTTGGTTGTGAAAGTCAAAATTAACAGAATTTTGCCAAACCAGGGCATTCCTGTCCCCAATACACAACAGGCAAAGATTGGCTGAATAAACTACAAGCTACTGAAAGACAAACATGGTTTAGGCACCTGGAGGAATGTTGCCATGTGTTCTGCTCCAGCATCTGTTAATACATTATACCTAAGGTCCAAACCTGAAAAACACGAGGAATGGGTATCTACAATCAATCAATCTCTAAACAAAAAGAGAATAATTGAGGCAGAAATCAAGACTGCTTATGTTTTCCCACATTAGCACAGCCATGTCAACCACAAACAAAATAAATCTTACCTGTGACATGCTCACTATCATGTAAGACAGAGACAAGAACTTGAAGATCATAATCTGTAACTCTCTGCACAGGCACCAGATGATTATTTCCAGCTATTTTTAATGTGATTCCTTTTGTCCATCTGCTGTAACATAAGGGGAGAAGTAAAATGACACACAAAAATGAATCTTCTCTCCACACAAAAGGCATCTCCACACTTGCCCTCACTGATACTTTAACACAGTTAGGTGCTGCCACTGCCGCCTTCTGTAATAGAATAGACAATGTGATTCAAGCTGTACCTCAGCAGTGACCTTTTCAGTAATTCTGAAGAATCATAGAATCACTACAGTTTGGAAGGGACCTCGAAAGATCATCCAGTCCAATCCCCCTGCAACAGCAGGATCACCTAGACCAAGTCACACAGGAACACATCCAGGCAGGTCTTGAACATCTCCAGTGAAGGAGACTCCACAACGACCCTGCACATGCACACAGAAAGCAGGGAAAAGCAAGACAGAAGAAAGCAGATGGAAAGAAAGACTGTGCTAGAGGCTATCTCATCATCTCCTTTTGACTTGTTTCCTTTTTTTAATTTACTCTACCCTGCCCCCAGGCTCAAAACTCAACACACATCCTTTCCCCACACGGTATTCTCTGGTTTTCTCTCCCAAGAACAAGTAACTTTAACCCCAGGAGCATCAACAAGACAAAGCCCTCCCCAGCCACACAATGAGAGAGTCTGGGTGGTTAACACCTTGGCAAAACCGAGAGACAACTTGGAGAAGCATTACCCTGCTGGAAGCTAACTGGATGCAGCTGAGGCTTTTCAAACAGGAGCTGAGACTAAAGGAAGTGAGCAACGATGATTAGACACCAAGATTGGCCTCTCTAAGGGACACAAAGGCACCATCCTGTACATTTTTCAATTTTTTTTATTTCTTTGCTTGTAAAGCTGCCCAGAAGGGATATATAGCTGCGAACTCCTGCCAAGATTGTGTCAAGATGAGTCAAACCCGAACTTCAGCAGTAAACGCGACTTGGGTTTAAGGCTGAAGCCGCATAAATTTTCTCATTGTTTAATTCCTTGTCCTGTTATCTTGTTTCAGGCTTTCAGAAGCATCTAAAACACGCTGCTCTGTATTTCCTTACATTTTATCATCTTTATCAGCTTCTCGAAGCACCTGAGCGATAAAGGGCTTTTCAGGACGGCCCAAGTTCTGACAGGCCCGCACGTAGCGCTGGTGGAGATCCGGACGGCCTGACATGACCTGCGGGAAAACAAAACAAGGTTGCTGCAGCGTCCCAGCAGCCTGGCAACATCCCCAGGACGCCGAGCGCCGCGGTGCCAGGCTCTGCCGAGCGGTAAGAAGGGCTTTGGTCTGAAAAGGGTTGCAGCTCCGGATATGCAGCCCAAGAGGAACAGCACAGACAGGAGAAGCCTGAGGGGAAACGTGTTTCTGATCTGCCGTCGGGTGGGATCTGGGCTAACAGCGCTGATACCCGCGCTGACACCCGAACGCGCAGGTTCGCCGTCGCTGTGAGGCAGCTGAGGCCCCAGACCCACCTGACCGACCCAGGCCCGCACCCGCGCCCACAGCTGTGCAGCCGTCTCCGAGGGGAACACCCCGGGCTCTCTTCCAGGCCCAGCCCGGGGCTCTGCTAGGAAGCCCCGCTGCCCTCCCACCCATGTGTGGTGCTGGGCCCTCCCAGCACTGCCCAGCCTTCACAGGGGCGGGTTTTCAGCAGCTCACCCCAAGCGTCTGTGTAGCGATCTGCCCACGGTCTCCAAGGAGCCTTTGTAAACATTTCCGTGGTTACCCAGCTTAGCACTTACTTCAGTGGTGCCTGTCCCGGGCCTCTCCGCCTTCTGCTGACTTTACTGCTGCCCTCGTATGCAGGAGGGAATGTCCTGTCCGCTTGCTCCTGAGTACCGAACTTGGAGCCAAGGAAGATAAAACACCCTGTACAACATCTGAATTGGTCTGCAAAGCCCAGCATTGGTCTCTCCTCATTGTGATCACTCAGTTCCTCCTTTATCTTGATGACAACAGGAACCAGCCCATCTCTGAAAATGTGATGTTCTCCCAGCACAGTTACAGCAGCAAGGAAAAGGACATCAAAGGTTGATCAGGTAGTTGGCCTTTCCTACCTCTTTCACCATCAGCAATAACACAGCTCTGAGACTACTGAACATCACATTCACTGGCATCTCTGTGTCTGACAAACCACTGTTACAGAAGAAGGTTCCACCTTTCCACAAGAAGTCTTGTCCAGGTTTACATTCAGCATAGACAGATCTCCAGACAGTGTTCAAGACTTCAGGAGGATGCTTCATCCAGCTCTCCTGACTTCACAAGGTTACGATCTGAATTTGGCTGCTGAGCACTTCAGGATGCACTGGATCCAAACCCATTGTGTGTGTTGCATGTTTTGATCTTGACAAGCACAAGCAGCATTTTGCAGGGCTACAGCTGAGACTTGAACCTGTTCCTAAATGCTGAATTATTCCAGTATTTATTCGGTGTAAGAAGGTCTTTGCGTTCTCCTGATTTGTCCTTTTTTTTTTTTTCTCTTTTGAAATTGAAAACAAGGAGCAGAGATGGACAAGATGCAGCAGAGGCAGGAAACCAGCACAGGGAGCCCTCACCACCCTAAACACAACCCTGTTGTTTTTGGGGATGACCATGCTGAGACTGCACAAGTAATACCAGTGTATTACTTGAATGAAGTGCCAGGGAATGAAGCTCTTTCTCCCACGCATGTCACAGACAGAATATTTTTTATTGATTTAGCCAATAAGCAACTGAAAACCATCTCACCAGAGGTCTTGAGTCTAGAATATCTGGAAGAGCTGCACGTGGAAAGGAACCAGATTAGAAGGATCCCCAGGGGCATCAAACACCTGAGGCACCTGAAGGTCCTCTACTTGGATCAGAATCGCATACGGGGCATATGTGAAGAACTGGGGGAGTTGAAATGTCTTCGGAGCTTAGATTTAAGTAACAATCCCCTCTCTCGTAGTTCACTGACAGTTATCAGCAAACTGCAGTCCCTTCGTCTTCTCAGGCTCTATAAAACAAATTTATATGAAATCCCAGTGCAGATCTGTGAAAACCTCCACCATGTTGAACTGCTTGGCCTTGCTGACAATAATCTCAAGTGTCTGCCTAAAGAAATAGTAAACTTTACAAACCTCAGGGAAGTTTACCTTCAGAAAAACAGATTTGAAAGTTTTCCCAAGGAGCTTTGTCATATTGCTAGTTTAGAAACAATAGATTTGGAGAAAAATCTAATCAGTATCCTCCCAGAAGAGGTTGGCTTTTTGACAAACTTAGTCCAGCTATTTTTAGCTTTTAATAACCTATCCTCCATTCCTCCTACATTGCAAAACTGCTGGAAGCTGGCTGTGCTGGATGTGTCTCATAATGTCCTGCACAAGATTCCTGCAGGTTTGAAGAATCTCACTGAAATGAGGGAAATCAGACTGTCTGCAAACAACCTGCAGAAGTTCCCACGCCAGCTCTGCCACTGGCCAGCCCTTTCCTGTGTTTACCTGAGGAACACTGGACTGTGCACTGTGCCCAGGTCCTTCACCACATTAACCAATGTCAAGATACTAGATCTGGGTGAAAATTGCTTTCATAAGATTCCCAAAGGAATATGCACTATGAAAAATCTGGAAGTATTGGCCCTGGATGGCAATCAGATACGGCAGGTATTTGTTCCTTTGCTTTCATTTTTATTTTATTGATACCTCCCTTTTGCAAAATTTAAGATCTTCACTACCCTTCCCTACTACAAGGAGAAGGCGTGGACTACTCCTTATCACTCCTTATCACATCTGAATTTGTGTTGAGTTGTAAAGATGAAATACTGGCTGGAGGGCTTGCTTTGGTCTTTTGGCATCTTTTTTTCTTTCTCTGTGTACTGGAAAATAAGAGCTGCACTTGCTTAGAATCAAAACATCACAAATTGAAAAACAGCAGAGGGCAATTTAAAAATGGATGGGAGATTGTCAATACCAACACCATTAGCATTTGCTGTTTGGTCATGGCCAATTATACTCATGAAGCAATTTTACCCTAAAGCTGAGTTATTCTAAGTGTAGTAGTATTCATGGCCATCCTCATTTTAGGACTGAGGATACATCTCCGTGTTTTATAATGCAACAGCCATTTTCCGAGGAGATTTTCACTTGTGCAATTTTCTTCTTGAAGGTTACATTTACAGAAGTAGCAATTTATGTGAAAGAATCACTTTCAGATTTCACTCATTTAAATTACTCTCCCCATGCACTGTGCATACAAAGGAAATGAAGAAGCAGACTAATGTTACTGCTAAGAAATAAAATTAACCCAATAAGGAATCTTTCCACCAGAGGAAATCACATGGGTTATTTTTGGGGGGCCAAAATTTCCACCATACTGTGAAGTATAATGTTACGTTAGTTATAGCAGAGCAGAATCTTCTGTGTTCATCCTTGAATAGCAGTGCAGCTCCACAGCATTTGCTTGGAGATTTTTCCCTAAAAACAAAATCCCAGAGATTACTGTTTAACTGACTTCATGTATCTTTTTAATGACTGTACCTAGATACGCGCAGAGGTGAAAGAACTGGCAAATCTGAAATGCCTTAACCTGTCAGAAAACCAACTCAGTATCTTCCCAAAGGAAATCTTTCTCGTGGAGTCATTAGAGACTTTATACCTGAGGCAAAATAAAGGAATCAAATTCACAAGTCTGCCAGAAGACATCAGCAAATTAAAGGTAGGACCAATAGAAGGGAGAAGACCTTGGTCTCCTGTGGCACAGCACTTCTGTGGACTTCAGCTGCTCCCAAAGGCAGGACTGGAGGTTCCCCTAATCTCTTCAGACACCTGGTTCAGCATCAGGCCAAGGTAGTCAGAACAGGAACAACATCAAAACTCAGCATTTGAGACTCATGCTGTTTCTGTGTTTAGATGTCATCCCAATGATATCTCAGTTTATAAACATTCTGCGCTTAACCAGTAATCTCTGCGCATTGATTATCCATCAAGCTAAGGGAAAATCCTGCAACTATTAAAACTTACGCACATGTAATATATATCTCCCAGAATCTGAAAGAGCTGCATGTGGATAACAACAGTCTGGAGTACCTGCCCGCAGCCATCACCTCATTGACCCACTTGGAAATACTTGACTGTCACAACAACCTCCTCAAGCGGCTCCCAGACTCTGTATGCCAAATGCAAGGTGAAAAGTATTCTCTGTGTTTGCAGCCTTAAGGACATCAGTAGAGGCGAGCATTTTGGAAGAAGGTGGGAGACAAAGGAGGGAAGAAATGCAGTGCATTGTTCAGGACCCAGCCTGTAACTGCCAGGGAGCCAAATACGGTAAAATTTAGGAAGTGGGGGAAGCACTGTACCCAGCCAAGCTGACAGAAAGTCCTCACCTATGACCTACCTCAACCTCAAGGTCAGGGGTAAAAATGTTTCCCAGAGCTCAGCTCAAAGCAGATCCCTTGATGTGAGAAGACTCACCAGTGACTTCAGGGTGGTGATGTGGAACTGGCTCTTTGGGAGTGGCCCCTAGCCCAGTCTTTCCATACTTTCCAGTTCTCTATGGAATCTTTGAAAGGGTGAGTTCACTGTCAGCATGACAACTGGCAGGATTTTTGAAAGCTGAATTTAGCCACGTGGCTGCCAGGTGAATAGTGTTCACCTAGCAAAGCATATGCTGTGCTAGAAGAGCCTGAGTCCCATCCTTCTATATTTGGGAGACAACACTTTGAATTTCAAATGCATGCTCCATATGATTCCTGTTCTTTGTGCTGCAGCTCTTTGCTTTTGTGTGTTCAGGTTTGCAAAAATTGCTCCTTCAGAACAATCAGCTGCTCCATCTGCCAGAGGATTTGGACAGTCTTCAGCAGCTGGAGTTACTTCTTGTGGATGGGAACCCCATGATAGATCCTCCGATGGAAGTGTGCTGCCAGGGGCTATCTGCCATAGGGCAATACTTAGAGCAAAAAAGGCATAAAAAGGCCACGAACTTAAAGGTAGGGGACAAGAAAGCCACCACAATGTACACAAGAAGTTGTAGTATTGGTAATAAATACTCTGCACAAGAACCTAAGGGCACTCTGTGCCACATCACAGACAACCTAAACCAGTGTTTGCATCAGCTATGGCAGAGCAGTGCTTCTAGCATCGCTCATGTCGAGAAACATCAGGAAATACAGCACTAGCATCACTCAGAAATGTTCCAGGTTGTCATTGCCCCACCAGGTCACAGTCATCAGGCATAGAACAGCCCTTACAACTGGCAAGAGAGTTTTCCTCAGCAATTTGTCCAGTGGAAGGGGAATGCTTTGTGTGTCTACAAATAAGGCAGGTCCATTGAGTCAAGGCACTACTTAAAGATGAAGCTAACTGCAGGTAGCACCTCTACTCTTGCTGACTGGATTTTGTGACTGTAGCGAGTTGAAAATCCACTGTGTGAACATGTTGAACAAAACACATTTTTTGTGGTTTTGTTGTTTGGTTTCTTTTTCCAGAAGAATATCCATCAGGCTGTACCATCACTGGGCCATGAAATTAAATTGTTTGGAAAAAATACAGGACAATAAGAGACAAAAGGCAAATGCACAGTTTTTGAGTTTTCTGAACTGAAATTACTCCTCTGTTTCTGTAATTCCTTCATGAACTAATGTGTTTCTGCCAAACTGTTCTCTGGAACTAGAAGGTGACATTAAAAGATGTGTAGATACAGTCATATGCTGCTCTAATCAAAGGGTCTGGAGAACTACAATGTCCTCTCTGTTAAGAAAATCCTCTAGAATTTTACTCTACACAGAACAGAAGAAAGGTCAAGGACTGTCAGTCTATCTTAGCTGCAAACAAAGCAGTCTAATATAGAACAAAAGTGGGTTTGAGACCACAATGTGCCTGGCTTTTTGCATCAGTAACTCTGTTCTGTGTGACTGTTTGCTTTTACCTTTTAACTGCAGGTAACTAGCTTGTTCTCTTTTTTTCAGATTCAAAGTTTGTGGCAGGAGCTGGAAGGGACTGGACCTTTCTTGACAGTCAGTAATCTACTCAAAACAACAACGAAGAAAAAGGAAGAAAAAAGAAAGGGAAAAATGAAGCCTGTGAAACCATCAAAACCCAAAAAGTGATATTTGGGCACCCGCTTTTCAAGTGTGAGCAGAGATAAGCAAACACGAACAAGCAGTAATAAAGTATTAGAAGCAACATATGTTACAAAGAAAACATGATGGATTTTACTTTTGCTTTTGTTTTAGTCAACACCGACTCCAGCTGAATCAGGCAGAATCTGAAATATTCTTCAGCTGTCTCATTCTGAATGCTCTATCTTAAAGCAAAAAGGCATCTGACTAACTGGATTAATTAATTAATCTGTAGGAGTCTGGTGCAATGGAGTGTTCTTTGTTCTGAATCCCAAAGTATTTGACATCTCATTTCCAGTTAGTGAGGTACGGTCATATCTAGAGTGAAAACAGTATTTGTGGCTCCACCTACTAGCAGTTATTTAATGAATCTCTCCTTCAGAAATGATGGGCACCTTGTTTGGAAATATGGAGGGGGATTCCAGGAAGTCAGAAGACCTTAACTCCTCCCAGACCCTGCATTACCCTCCTTGCAGAGGTGTAGAAAGCTGTTTTGAAAATATCTCTACTTCTGCAAAAGCATTCGCTGGTGTTTTGACAATGTGCAGTTACAGAATTTTGAGTGACTGCAAGCTCTCAGATTCTTAGAGCTCATTTCTAGATAGCTTGGTGACAGTTCGTAAGACATTGGCATCACAGGCTTATCCAAAAGCAGGGGCTCGTCAATACTCTGCAATTCTTCTGGCTCCTGGCATGTTGCAAAACCTTCATTAGTCTTAAGACCCATCGCAGATCCTCCTTACTGTAATTCTAGCAAGCCAAATGTACACGCAACCATGTTTTTCCACAGCACTTTACTGAGAACTGTTTGTCCTAGATATCTGATGTCCCACTCTAGTTTCCATTCCATACTGCTCTGTTGCTCTTTAACTTCTCCAGAGTGTTATTTGCAGCATACATAGAACACAGCTGGACTGGGACTGGGTAGTGTGCAGATCCAAAATACTTGAGTGGGTGGGAGCAGAGCCCCTTCTTTCATTTAACTGGCTGGTGGAAGCTGCAGTTCTGCTCTCCCTGCCCTTGTCTGAGCTGCCTCAGAGAAGCTGATGGCATCCTGAAGGAAGTGATGAAGGTAATATTGTTGAGATCCAGGCCTTCCTGGAGCTCCCTGTACAGCAGTGCTCTCTGAATGCTACAGCTACATCTGCATCCAGGGCATAGTCTTTATTTCTGCTTGGCTCTTGAACTGGTTGCTAGTGAAATCTCACTAATGTGCCTGTTGGCAAGAGAGAGCTGGGAGTAGAGAGAAGTAGAGAGAGGCTTGGGTCTGATTTTCTATTTTACTAGGTAACTGATGCTGGTTTAATTGTTTGAAGGTGTCTAATGGAATTTTTTCACCCTAAGTGAAAGTCACAGGGGGAAGGACAATTCAGAGACTACCAAGGGAAAATCACTGGAAGGGAGAGATTTCCAGGAAGACTGGCAGAGAAACAGGACTTTTAATAGAAGTGATTTAATTAAAGCTTTTTAGTAGCAGAACAGGTATGAAAGAATCATGAAGGAGAAAGGACTGCGAAGGGGATCACAAACAGTAAGGCAAGAGGTTGCTAGCAGTGAGTCTGTACTGTGCTCTGGAACTGGGAATGAGGAAGCCAAGTCTAAATCTGAGCCAACTGCTTTACTGAATTAGAGAGAGGTTCAAGTGGGAAAGAAGTGACTCAGAGATACTCTCACAAAACAGAGAAAGGATCAATTTCCCAGATGGACCTACGGCAGATTTGAAGAAGAAACTCACAGCAAGGCAAGCGATCAAGAGAAGAGGTTGCTGTGCGGCTGTTAAACAGAGATGGTGATACTTCCGCATCAGAGTAACTCCCTTGGCTTGAGTCACTGCTTCAAAGTCTCTCTCTCTCTCATTAGCATTGTATGAATCAGGGGCTCTTTGCTTCATTTCAGAGGCTGAGGATCTTGTAGGAAATCCCTTGCTACCTGTGACCAAGACACTTCAGTTCACATCTCGTTCTCTGAGCTCGGGGAGCCAAGTGCACTTTTCAGGTGGAACTAAACCTACAACCAGGAAGTCCGCAGAGACCCTTACATGAAATGATGGATTAAATGATCAAGAGGCATCAGCAGAGCACTGCTGGCTGTGGTTATAACTCTTATAGCCAGAAACTGATGTTGTAAGGGTCACCTGGACTGAAAGATGAGTACTGATCCACAACTGCATAGGAGAACTTGCTGAGAGGGGTCATAGCAAGTCAGGAAAGTGACAACCTCATTGTGCCTCTCCTCCTGGAGATTGCTGCAGCATGTAGATATACTCAGGGCTAATTGAGCACTACTTTATCCTTTCAGCTGCCTCAGGATTTCTCTAAGACTCCCCACTCAGTGGGCAGATCTAATATCTTTACTTCCTAAAATACCTTACCAATGAATAATCCCACTGCAGTCTTGGAGCTCACGTGTGGGCTAACACAATCCATTACACAAGTGACTGTGTCAAAATTTGCTTCTGTAAGCAAATACAATGAAATGCCAAGTAGGAAATTATCAAATAAAAAAAGGAGGAGCCAAGCATGTCCCAGGTTGATGCTTTTTCTAACAAGCCTTGGGTTCAGAGCTGGCTGCTGTGGTCTTACCTAGAAGCTGCTTTGTGATTCTGAATAATGGACTTTGCTAAATTTCGTTCATCTTTAGTGTCAGGATAATAATGGTGCCTATGTCACAAGGTGTTGTGAAGATTAATGGATTTATCCCAGGGAGCACAAAGGCACTATGGGAACTCCCACTGGCTTTCATATGCTTTAGATCAGGCTCTTAGACCTGGAAGCTTGCATGTTATAAAAGGGTCTGTACATAAAGCTCAGTATGGGTAAGGCTGAACGGCTCACGATGAGAAGGAGCACCCCTGAACTATCTTGAAGTCTCTGCATAGCCTTATCCAGGGACTGATCTATATCCAAAATCCTGGCTGAGGCAGCAAGAAAAAGCTCTGATTTAACCCATCACAGCATGTCTGTGCTCCTGAGACCTGCAAAAACATCAATCAACTGTTTCTTACCTTGATTTTATGCTGATTCTGAAAACACTAACCATCCGACTGGATGAGTTCCTGTGTGACTTGGTTTAGGTGATCCTGCTGTTGCAGGGGGATTGGACTAGATGATCTTTCAAGGTCCCTTCCAATCCGTAGTGATTGATGATTCTATGATTCTACACTACCAGAAAACATCAAGGGCCAGAGCAGAGGCAGAACAGCTCCTGCTGTATCCTTGTTACTGGATAAATACACAATCCCAAGTTGTCGAGATGCTTTCCAAACTCACAGTTATGTAGATTTAATGCACTCACAAAGAGGCAAAAGTATGTGGGGAGAAGTAACTGAAAGCATAGAAATTTCAGGTGTTTTCACATTAGAAGCATTTTCCATCTCCACATGAGGCCACTTTCCCACTGTCCATCACCCACCAGCACCAGCACATACCCCTCCGCTGGCAAACCTGCAGTGTGTCCTCTGAAATCTCTTTTAATGGAAGTCCTTGCAGTATTCACAACACGAAGACTAAGGGTATACAGCAGTGTAAGCATGGCCCATGTTATCTGAAATCACGGTGTGTTACCCGGAATAACACATGGTTCAATTGAATTATCTCTGTGTGCAAGTTAAATAACAGGTTTGCATAATTGGGGAGCTATTTCAAGAGCTCTCATGAGATGAGATCAGGAAAAATCAGTCAGTCTTCTAAGTCAGACACATAAAATATTTGGTTCATGTGCTGCTTGTGAAGGACCTTCCAGAAACCTTCAACATCCATCAACAGTCAAAGCGAATGTTTCTTCCGTTGTCTTGATTAAAGCTTTCCAGTCGTCTCCGCTGCAATTCTGAAAGGCCCCATCTTTGCATCCCCAGCTCTGCCAAGGCAGGCAGCTCTGTCAGGGCTGCCAACAACTTGCTGAACCACGTCCCACAGGCACGGCAGGATGACGGGCGCAGGCTGACATCCAGCTCTGAGAGTTCTTTGAATGCTGCTAAGCCTTGACAGAAAACAGCCCACCCTTCATCAGAGATGCTGTTATTGTAACTCAAATCCAGCTTCCGTAATCTGGCTAGATGGCCATCCTGTGTCAGGAGAGCTACAAGAAATGACAGACAGACACGACTGATACATCCTGGCAATTGCTTTAGATGTCAATAAGTAAGAAAAATAGTATTTTAATACCATATTATTTAAGGCTTTTCAGTAGTCAAACAGCAACTTTTAGCAACACAAAATCACTTGCTGATGATCTCAGATGAAGGGGCGTACAAGATTTCAAACACAGGCAATTCAAAAGGAATAGAAGTAACAGGTTAAAATTGTATGGCAGCCTGAAAACCTTTGAGTCAGTGGAAGAGGTTAAATCAAGTGCCAATTAAAATAGGCAGACAGGCTTTACAGGGAGATTTAGAAAGCAGAAAGCAGAACTAGATGAGGTTGGGTGATTACAACAGCCACCTCTCACTGTGAGAGGGTAATGGACCTAATATACTCTACAGGGAACTGGGACCCTTAAGGTATGATTGGCAAGGAGAGACCCATCATGAGTGATGTTTGTAAAGTCAAAAATACTCAGGTTTCATCTCACCAGCCTTTTGATGATGGGGCTTTCATAGCTGTTACACAGCTACTGCCAGTCTCAGATACTTAAAACCCTTGAGTTAGGCCCACAGAATTGCATTGTAAAATTAACAGGTTTTTAAAAAGATCCTAGAATTTATTCCTTCAGCACATTCCCATTTCCCAGTATTTCTCAGCACCTGCTAAGAGATAGGAGAAAATATTTCTGTGCTGAATCTCCTACAATAGTTTGACCCCAAAAACACACCTAATGGACTGAGAGCTGGCAGTGCCTGTATAACTAGCTGTCAGCATGTACATTTTCTATGTATTACTGAAACTCAAACAAGCAACTGAGCAAAATCAAGCTCCTCAGAGGCAGCCTTAAACATCTGATAGAAGAAACAGACTTTAAACTTACATCTTCTAAGTGCTGCCTTTTTTTAATTATTAGATACGATTGCTAAAAGATTTTTTTTTGCATTTCACCCTTTTCAGCTTTTGCACTGTGCATGTACAGGACACAGAGCCTTCATCAAAATACAAGCCCTTTCTGGGAAAAATACTGCTGCACTTTCCATCATTTCATTTGTTTTATGCAAAAATGTGCTCAGCCCACAGAAAAAGTCCCTTCTGAAATGCAGTTTAAATGCCCTGGCTTCTTGAATGATAGTGGATACCAGTCATACATACTCAGAAGCGCCAAATCTTCAGCCACCAAGTTGCAGCTGCTCAGTCTTAACACTTGAATCTCCGTTGCAAGCTTTAGTGCTCCCAAAAGCAGCTTTAGGTTCCCACCAACGCACTTATTCCAAGAAAGGTCTAATATCTCCAGTTCAGGAAGGTGAAGGGCAGCCTCAGCTGAAAAGATTAAGACCAGCAACTTCTGCTTACTGAGAGAAAACTACATGGCCTCAGTAGACACCTCACCCACAATTCACCTGTAAATAGACTACACAAAGGCTGCCTACTTGTGCTTAAAATTACTGATTTTATCCTAAAGAAGTCAGAAGAATCTAAAAATAGTCTGCCTATAGAATCTTTAAAGCCTCCATGAAGGATTTTCTTGTCTTTCTGTTTATGTTATTGGCTTGACCTTGTTCCACTGAAGTCAATTTCATTGAACAGCTCGTTTTTAAACCATTTTATATCAATTTAAAGACAGGCTTTTTTTTTTTTGTTTGGGGTTTTTTTTTTTTCCTGTGGATTCACAATGGAAGGTGAAACACTCTGTATATTTGACAACATTGACTTCCATTACGTCACTATTACATAATTCTGGTGATATAAATATAGACATACTCCTGCAGGGGCCTCAGACCTCTTTAGCTTGCTACTGCTTCTGCTGAAGGCAGTCAAGTTCTACTACAGGCTTCTGTGTCATTAGTAAAAAGAACAAAATTTAAATGCACACAGTAACCAACAGATCCCTCTGCAATGAGATTTCATGTGCCATATGGATCACCTATTAAAGGGACAGTGTGGCTGCTAACCTACTGATATTTGCAATAAGTAGGCAAAAGAGGTTGAATTTACAAATCCTGTGTTAGACTGGACTTTTTTTCATGGCTGTGAAATATTTTTAACGGCCTCAGTTATTTTGTTGCCTCATGCTCAACTCCACTCCTGAAATTCTACTGAAACTTTCACCTGCAGTGAGGTCAAAAACCTTCAGTCAGAACTTTACCTCACTAAACCGCAGATGCAATATCACAGGCAAATTATAATCACACAATAATGTGAAATCCTGTTTCCCTTCCTCTTCCAAAATGAGGGAGTATACAAAAGTATAACCTAAACCAGGACAGCTCAGTATCAGATGGAAAGGACTTCATCAGCCAGGTATAATGGGGGGAGGCATTCAGTGCAAACAGGTCCCATAAAGCACTGGTTTTATCACTGGCTTTTTCACTCAGGACCTGGCATAAGGTAATAGGATTTTTGAAGTTCAATCAAAGGAAAATGAAGTGATTTGTCCAACAAGGGTACACAGAGAATAGACACACTTTAAAAAAACATTCCTACCTAGCGATGATAATGACTCTTCACCTAAACCGCAGTTGCTGATGGCTACGTATTTCAACTTTGGTAAAAATCGGAGCCTGGCCAGAAGAGGATCAGATGAGACTCCTACATTTTTATTTGAGGATAAATTCAACTCCTGAAGACTAGAGAGTAAAGGTATCACCTGAGCTATGAAAACACAAAACATGTATTAATCACTGATCTAGAACAAAAATGCAGTTGTATATTTGTATGACATTAAATCTCTCCTCTTTATAAATCAATCCAAAAGTCAAGACAAGTTTTGACACTCAAATACCGAGAGGAGTGTTTCTGGACATGTTCCTCTCATTTTCAGCAGGAATGTTTGAGAAATTAGGAACTACATACTGCATGGAAGGCTGTGAGAACATAGCCTACTGCTCAAATTTTCTAGGTGAATTTGGGAATTTAAATGAGATGGAGGTTATTTCCAAGTATCTTCACAGCTAACTGAAACTCCTTTACATTAATGTTATTCCTCTCTGTTAGTCAATGCATTAAAAATAAATCATGAATACTACCACTAATAGTTAATATTTCCCAATGCTTCAGCAGCAGCTTTTCAAATTATCTTCATCATGGAAAACAAAGATGTGGGTAATATGGTCTTTGAATCATGGGATTGGTTGTGTTGTTGTTGTTGTAAAGAGTAAATACCAGTGTCAAAAAGTTAGTATGGAAAATATACTGTCTCACTGATTGAACAGGAAATGCTTTTTTCTTCCTAATAGTGTTAATTAGATCAATATGGCATGGAGACTGCAGTACTCAGATTTTCTATAAAGTATACAGAACAACAATGCAAGGTCTCCCAGCATCACTCTCAACTCAATGTTCAGTTCACCAAACCCATTTTAACCGGTGACATCCACATACAGTTTGCACCAGTGGGGGAACTTTACTTGTATAGTTCCAAAATTGCCTATTATTAAAAAAAAAACCAGTGCTTGGTGGCAGTTCCTACATTCCCACCACGGGTGTGAATCATGGTTGATTCAAGCCTTTAGTTCCACATGAGATCAGACACTGATATTTCATTTAATTCAGCAGAAAAACACAATTCTGTATTGATCAAGAAACAATCTACCACACTGCATTTCCAGAAGCACCTAATGAGCAAAGTACTGAGATCTGCTGGACTAGGAAGGACAGAACCTCTTATGCCTCTGAGATATTTTCAGAAGATTCTTAATGGATTTTCCTCAACATGCCCTTACACAGAATGGTCATGTCCTCTTCTGTTACACAGCACTGGTGGAGATCAAGGACTTCAAGATTTTTCAAGCTGGCCAAATGAGCTGTTGAGTCTTTAAATCCACCACCAATCCCTTTGTTACATGACAGATCTAATTTCCTTAGCTCCGCAAGGTGCTCTAGAGCAGTGTCTGAAAGAGAAAATGGAACATGCACAGGTCATGGCTTTAGCATTCATTTACTTTAACAGCAAAGTTTGCACAAGGTATTCCAGGCAAAGCTCTTGGACTTCAGCATATAATCACAGTAGATATACAGCAACATCACAAAGCTTCCTCGTCTCTGCAACTCCATTCTTCTCTGAAAGAGCAGGTGAAGGTGAAGCCAGCTCATTCCTCAGACCCACTCAATCCTCAGCCTTTTGCTGAAATTACTGCTGGACATGCTAACTGCTGTCGGTCATTCTGTCTTCAGGGTAAGACCTCCACCAGGGAGAGCCACAGACAACTAGCCTACCTCATAAGGCTTCACTGGACACTCATTTAAGTGACAATGGTGAATTTGGATTTCCATCTGAGAGCAGGATCAGCCTGTTGAAAGTTAGGTAGCCTCTCTGTGCCCTTGGCTATATCATGTCTGAGGAGAGAGAAATCACATCCACTAATCTACCCTAAGAAGTGTCTCAGATAAATAGGGACTCCCCTCACTGCCTTTCACATGTTGGAGCTCAGGGAAGCTCCTGCTGAAAATCTTTTATCATCCTCAAACAGCAACAAACAACTGCCCATTAATACTGCCAAACCAGCAGCATACTCCCCATAGCTGCTTTCCTTAAATGGTTTTCAGATGTACAATTTATTCACAAGGGAAGTCTTTCCGAACATAAAGTCTAACCTAAGCCCTGGAGGCTGTCTTGCTTTAATCCACACATGTGCAAGTTTAACTCTTTCAAGCCTGGCACATTTTTCAGATCCTGAGCAACAACCTTCATGCTGCAGCCAATGTGTTTGTTGATAGAGAGATCTAATACTTCAAGGTTTGGGATCACTTTTAGAATTTCAGCTGGAAAAAAAGAAAATGAAATGAAATCAGAATTTATCACTGTGTGGAATATGATGAACCCTAGAAAAATATAGCACCTTACAAATAGGAAGAAGTAGGCTGGGTTTGTCTTTAAGTGTGGTTTAGATCTACTAAGTTTCTGTTCTACCTACAAAATACTGCAAAACACGACAAAGATTGGATAGGAATCAAGACAATTCATGAAAAAACTGCACAATAATAAAGATGAAAAAAATACACGGACAGTTAGAAAAGTATAGAGGAATAAAAAGCAGGAATACAGAGAGAAAGAAAAATCTCTAATGAAAAGATATAGGGCTGCACGTTGCCTATGGGCCATCTCATGCAGTGGAGATGAGAGTACAGGGGTAGAGCAACTTTCTTATTCAGAATAAAGTGCATTAAATCCCAATATCATGTGGTAAATATTGTTACAATACAGAGCCTGAACTACATTAACTTTCCACTAATATTGTGCTCCATGCAGCCATCATCTAAGTCAAAAAAGCGACATTTTTGTGAAGCAACTCTCAGCACAGCAGGACAAAAACACATACCAAGAGATTCTCCATCCTTTGGTGTCAGATTACAGTCTGCAATTTTCAGAAGTTTTAATTTACATCCTTTCTGGAGCTTTTTTGTCAGGAGGGATAGTTTTCCACCTATGTTACTGTTCCACGATAAATCCAGTACTTCAAGTTGAGAAACAATTTCAGATGCCTCTCCTGTAACACAAGTCTCAGATGATTCATTCTAGCTATAAGCTTCAAGACCAAAACGCAGGTATAGAATATATTAAAGGGGAAGGTTAATTCTCAGATCATTATGTTTCTGTGCCAGAACCCAGCAAGTCTAGTCTATTAGGGAAATTGATACAAGTAACATGTCTGAATTTACTGCCCCATGTAGTTACGTGTTGGAAGACTTCCAACATCCTCTGTACTGTGTCCATGGGTCATAGAATCAATAGAGTCATTAGGGATTGGAAAAGACATCAAAGATCATCTAGTCCAATCCCCCTGCCACAGCAGGATCACCCAGACCAAGTCACACAGTCATTTAAGGTTAGAAGGGACCACAGGATCATCCAGTTCCAACTCTCCTGCCATAGGCAGGGACACCCCGCCCTAGACCAGGCTGGCCAGAGCCTCATCCAGCCTGGCCTTAGACACCTCCAAGGATGGGGCCTCCACCACCTCCCTGGGCAACCCATTCCAGGCTCACACCACTCTCATGGTGAAGAACTTCCTCCTCACATCCGGTCTAAATCTGCCCATCTCCAGCTTTGCTCCATTCCCTCTAGTCCTGTCGCTACCTGACATCCTAAGAAGTCCCTCCCCAGCCTTTTTGTAGGCCCCCTTCAGATACTGGAAGGCCACAATAAGGTCACCTCAGAGCCTCCTCTTCTCCAGACTGAACAGCCCCAACTCTTTCAGTCTATCCTCATAGAAGAGGTGCTCTGATCATCCTCGTGGCCCTCCTCTGCACTCACTCCAGCATCTCCACATCCTTGCACTCGCTCCAGCATGTCCACATCCAGCATGTCATTGTGGAGGGGATGAAATAAGTCCTCTCACAGCTATTTCTAGAACATAAAAGTTGCATTCCTGATAGGAACATATGACTTGTGTCATAAGGAATCAAGGTGACATCATTATGACCCAAATAAACTTTGCCATTATTTCAGTTGCTGTCTACAGCTACCTGAAAGGAGATTGTAGAGAAGTGGAGGTTAGTCTCTTCTCACAAGTAACAAGGAATAGGACAAGAGGAAATGGCCAGAAGTTTAGTCTGGACATTAGGGAAAAACTTCTTAATGGAAAGGGTCATCAGGCCTTGGAACAGGCTGCCCAAGGAGGGGGTTGAATTGCCATCCTTAGATGTATTTAAATGTTGTGTAGGTCTGGAGTTTAGTGATATGGTTTAGTGGTGGCCTTGGGATATCTGCGTTGATGGTTGGACTCAATGATCTTAAAGGTCTTTTTCAACCTAAATAATTCTATGATTCAAGGCAGACAACACTGATTTTGATTACATATAAAAAAATTAGCCTTTTCCAGGCTTGATGCACTGGAGGATATGAACTGTTTCAGTGATTCTGTATCATACCAACACCCCACTGCAAAATCCAACTTCCTAACTTCCTTTGCACAGGAGGGAGGCGGATGTGTATTTGCATAAACTCATTCCCAAGGAAGATCAATTAATCAAACCATAATGCAAATACCATTTCAAAGTGTGATACAAACTTTTTGATCGAAAGTCTTGTCATCACCCTAATAATTAAGATCTATATTTTAAAAATAAACATTTACATGTCTGCATGTTTTCACAATGAATTATTCACCAAAGAATTTATAATAGAATCTAAATCTTCACCAAGATTTATAACATAAAAACAATTATTTCTGTTGTCATAAGTGAATATAAAGACTTAAGAGAGAAGGACATGTCTTTATTTTTATTTTTGCATTTATTTTAAATTATTGCCGCAGTCTTAAGCACTGAGCAGTGCTCTACATTTCAGAGGAGGTTTTGCCTCTGCAGCACAGCCTGCTTCTGCTAGACTAGCATTCCAGACACATTTTCCATCCAGAAGATAAATCCAGGAATGGTTTCCTATCACCTCTCGCAGCCACAGTACAGAGCAATCACATAAGAGAGGTTGGTATTACGGTTGTATCTGAGGCATTGATTTCTAGGCAGAATGCACGGAGTCCACAAGTGGCTCCATTTCCACAGATAAAGTGGACACAAACAGGCAGTACTAGACTAAACACAAATGCTGCTTTGCAGGCAAAATCAATGCAAACTGACTGTTGCTATTCTACATGTCAAGGGCATCACATTTGGAGTGGAAATACAAATCCTTTGATCATTTTTGTGTCTGTCTCACCCAAGGTCACATCAGCAGTGAAGAAGGAAGCAGCAAAGGAGAACAAGGCAGAATAAATCAATTGAAAATTTAACCAACAAAACTCAAAAGAAAGAAAAAAGTATTAGAGAAGGCTTTGGAAAAGGAGGAAATACTTTTGAAAAAATATGATAGAAAGTGAGACACAGATTTTACCCTCATCAGAAACAGACAAACTATTTTCACCAGCTTTTGTCAAGATTAATTTTTCCTGTGCAACAGATAGCGTGACTCACTTTTGAGCTACCACTGCATGTAATTTTATTTCTGAACCTCCCCTGGAAAAAGCCTGGATAGGAATGACATAAACCCCAGCTTGATATCTCAGGTTAGCTTCACAATTTGCAAAATCAGATGTAGTTTCTATAATTTCTAGGTGATTGAGTTTGCCCTTCTTTTAGGAACATATCGCAGACCCACCCCAGAGTAAACTCCAGGCCCAGAGGTGACTCAGAGTCAGAACCTGAGAGCACAATGTCACCTTTAAAACTTTACATCTCAGACTTTGCAGAAAATGAGGTTGCAAGCACTCTAACAACTCAATGATCAGAGGGGAAAGCTTCTCTCAGACTTGCAAAAACAAGTGCTCTGAGGCATCACTTCTGGTTTTAAGACCTTCATTTTCTCAGTGATGAGCACTCAGCTGTCCTGCAGCATGAAGACCTAAGCTGGCCCTATTATAACTGCCTCTGTTTCAGTTTTTAAGTCGACCATTAGCTATCAAAACTGGTCAAACAATACTCATCCAAACTGGAAACACACATCCTGCAAATGGGACTGAAATCTATTTCCTTATGAATGTTTCCTTAAGAATGTGAAAGCTGAGGAACGAACTGCACAGAGCTACTCAAATATATAAGGTCACTCACAAGCCCATGTTGTTCCTATTGTTTCATAGCAGGCATTGATATTGCCCAATGCAGAAGCTAACAGGAGTAGGAGGTAGGAAGAGATGAGATGGATTACGGCAGACCCAAGCTGTCTGGAAGTAAATGTAAATGAAATCCTGTACCTAAGGAGATGACATCCTCAGCTGTCAGCTTGCAGTTGTTAAGTCGAAGGACTTTTAACAAGCTCACATGATGAAGATGAACAGTAAGAGCTTTCAAAGTCCCACCAACACAACCATTCCAGGACAGGCTGAGCTCTTCCAGCTCTGGGAGAAACGGTAGTAAAGAAGCTGTAAAAAGAAGTATATTCTGTTTGCACATTCTCTGCACACTTTGGATGTCACTACAATACAGAGATGCTTTCTATCACCAGTATAGCACTCTAAAGCCACGACAATTTGCATCTCAGCTTTCTTATCTACAGCTTGAGCATAAGGACATGCATCTGCTCCACAAACCTGCATAATTTTTATATTTATTTAGACATTAAATCGTATATATAATTTACTAACATTTCTCAGTGACCTGGAAGCACCGGATGAAATGTTAAATAAAGTCAGGCCTGTGTAAAAGAAAGAACATGGAAAAGAGGAGAGTGAATAACTGAATAGACAAAAAAGAATTCAAGAAATGCATTCAAAGAGTAGGTGAATAAAATGTGTATTTACCCAGCTCTGTTACATCTGCTGCACTTAATGCACAATTATTCAGATCCAGATTCTTGTTGTTGGGTTTCCTCCCCAGTTTCTGCATAAATTGGTTAAATTTCTGCTCACCACATGGTGACTCTGTTTCAGAAATGAGAGGTGAAAGTCCATCTGAGTAACAAAGAAAGAGGGTCCTGGTTAACTCTGCTACAAACACAATGTGTAAAACCTACCTGTTTCTGTTGAGTGAAGACTTTATGTAAGAAATTAAACTTGTCAGGAAATCAGGCTCTGGTTTTGATTATGTGGAGCAAAAACCTGAGAGATGAGACTACTACAGATCAGGTCACTACAAATGTCCCGTTGTACATTTCCATGCTACCTCATGCCAGTGACTCTGGATGCTTGCACCAGCAGTTCAAGGACAAGAAATCTATGCAAAACGTTGAACTCGCAGCGTAAACCAGCAACTTGGTTTAGATGATCCTGCTGTTGCAGGCGGATTGGACTAGATGATCTTTCGGGGTCCCTTCCAATCCGTAATGATTCTATGATTCTATTCTGGATGCACAAGTTGTACAATCACTTCCGTGCACCTGCACTGGAGCCACAGTGCTGCAATACACTCTGTACTGGAACCATAGCACCGAGCAGCCCTGAAATTGTGTGGGGAACCTGCTGTTTCCTTCATAGAAACCTGTGTTGGTTTTCACACATATTGTATAAGGTAGTTCCTACTTTTCTTGGCCTTGCCAAGCAACCTCCGCTTACATTCTTCGACACATCTGTACAGCAACAAATACTGCATTTCCATTCATTACTAAAACCCTTAACAAATCAGTAATTTCATGCAGCCCAAAATTACGGAAAACTGCAATCCCACTCTCCGTAGCTGAACTCTTACTGCTTCCTCAAACCTACTCAAAACTCTTAGAACAAAGCATGGAATTGAAGACTCCCCTTCCAGTTTCTTTTTTAAATGGCTTCATTTTCTCTGGTGTGGATGTAAAGAGTATCTTATGTGTGCAAATAAGATATGTGATGAATTTCCAAACCATTCCTCTCCCCAATGTCAAATAGTAGGAAACATCTGTTCTTGTCATCTTCAGATCACTTTAGCAGCAGGGTGGACAGAGACCAATCTTAAATACAACAAACCAAGCTACTACTCAAAGATTGACTTTGAAACCAAATAAGCTCTGCAACTAAGGGGCTGGCTCCAGCACTGACCTCTCACATTGGAGACAGAGACAGTGGTCACCTGAAAACTTTATCCCACCTCACAGAGCCACAGAATGACTCTGGTTGGAAAAGACCCCTGGGATCATCAAGTCCAATCATCTACCCCACCTGACAAGTTCACCCCTAAACCATATCACTCAACACCTCATCCAAACAATCTTTAAACACACCCAGGGATGGTAACTCAACCACCTCCCTGGGAAGCCCATTCCAGTGCTTGACCACTCTTTCTGTGAAAAATTTCTTCCTAATGTCAAGTCTAAATCTACACTGTTGTAGCTTGAACCCATTCCCTCTTGTTCTATCACTAATTGCTTGTGAGAAGAGACCAGCACCACCCTCTCCACAACATCCCTTCAGGTAGTTGTAGAGAGTGATGAGGTCTCCTCTCAGCCTCCTCCTCCTCAAACTAAAGAGCCCCAGCTCTTTCAGTCTCTCCTCAAAAGTTTATTCTCTAGGCCCTTCACCAGCTTAGTTACCCTCCTCTGCACCTGCTCCAGCACCTCCACATCTCTCTTGTATTGAGGTGCCCAAAACTGGACACAACACTCAAGATGTAACTCGATTGGTGAAGGGGCTGGAAGATAAGCCCTACGAGGAGAGGCTGAGGGAGCTGGGTTTGTTTAGTCTGGAAAAGAGGAGGCTCAGGGGTGATCTTATCGCTGTTTATAACTATCTGAAGGGTAGTTGTAGTCAGACAGGGGTTGGTCTTTTCTCCCTGGCCACTGAAGACAAGACAAGGGGTCATAGACTTAAGCTCCATCAGGGAAGCTTTAGACTTGACATTAGGAAAAAATTTTTCACTGAAAGAATGATCTGGTTTTGGAATGGGCTGCCCACAGATGTGGTTGAGTCACCATCCCTGGAGGTATTCAAGGTTAGGCTGGATGGGGTTCTGAGTGGCACGATCTAGATGTTAGATTTAGGATTACTGGGGTTTTTTTGGATTTAGGTTGGACTGGATGATCTTTAAGGTCTTTTCCAACCTTATCATTGCTGTGATACTGTGATGTGGTCTCACCAATGCTGAATACAGGGGGACAATAACCTCCCTACTCCTGCTGGCCACACTATTTCTGATACAAGCCAGGATGCCATTGGCCTTCTTGGCCACATGGGCACACTACCGGCTCATGTTCATCTTCCTGTCTATTAGAACCTCCAGGTCTCTCTCTGCCACATGGCTCTCTAGGTGTACCTCCCCAAACCTGTAGCGTTGCATGGGATTGTTGTGGCCCAAGTGCAGGACCTGGCACGTGGCCTTATCGAAGCTCATGCCATTAACATTGGCCCATTGCTCCAATCTATCCAAGTCTCTCTGAAGAGCCTCCCTACCCTCTTACAGATGAATACTCCCACCTAACTTGGTATCATTTGCAAACTTAATAATGATACACTCTATGTCCTTATTGAGACCATCAGTTCAACAGAGATGGTCCCAACACCGAGCCCCGAGGCACATCACTTGGGACAGGGTGCCAGCTGGCTTTAACTCCTCAGCAACACAGATCTCACTCCTTGCTTGGTACCTATGATTAGAGGGCACATCCTTGACAGCCTTCCTGGCTAAAGGATAAGCAAATCCTGACTAAAGGATAAACTGTAGGCAGCAAAATACAGAGGTTTGGCTAGAAAGAAAAGCAAGTGATTTTCTATGAAATTGAAATATATACACATGCACATGTATTTCATTATTGCACCAATGTTACCTACTGCAGGGAGATCCTCCTTCTCAGTCTCATCATTAGCTTCAGAGTCGTTTGTTTCTATTTCTTCACCTTCTTGTCTATCCTTTACTTCAGATTTCCCAAAGTCAAAGTCTTTGAAGAATTTTTTGATGGCTGACGGCTGCTCTTTTCTTTTTCCAGGAGAGGAGCTCTTCCCTTGGAACCGCTTTATAACAAAGCCAAATGGGGAACTCTTTGGAATGTCCTCTTTGTTCTTACCTTGGCAGATCTGAATGTCACCTGACAGGACATCAGCAAACACAGAAAAAATTAGTTTGAGTAACATTTACTCTTGCTCACCTTCTTTCATAATGGCAGACGTGTGCTGAACAGTTCCTGTCATCCCCTCCATACTAACATCAGAAAAGCACCATTTAGTAGACCAGACTGTAAATTCATTTCTCCTCCTTCAAAAGGAAGTGGTAACATTCCGTATTAGCACTGGAACTCCGTGATCCCAGTTTAGTACTACAGTGACTTCAGTTCCAGTAACTAATTCACAGGAAAATTAAAGTTTGACTTTATACACACCCTTTCCTCAAAAACTTTTCAAAAAAGAGAAACATGTGAAGAAGGATCAGAAACTCTGTGACCTGCACAGATGGTTTTCATGTTATAGCAAGATTCTGATCAAAGGGAACATGTCAAAATAAAGCCATTTTTTTTAATATACACAAACTTCATGGGCACATATCAATATACAGATTTTTTATATATATATATGCGCATGTAAGTATTGGCAGTTATCTGCCATCTACACATGTTCAAGGGTAAAGCACTTAGGATTACAAGAGGCTGATGGTTTAAAGTCTTAGTGTTAACAGCCTCTCACAGCTGTACAAAAATAACACAAAACAGTGAACACAGCTGTCCCTGCACTGAGCTGCTTACCAGGCTCTATTTTCATGCGCAATTACTTTAAACAAAGATATACCTGTCTTTTCCATGGGTAGACTTGAAGTTCTCTCTCGCGTTTTACAGCACTTTCAAGGTTTGCAGAAGCGAACCATGACACGCAAACAAACCCTCACTTCTTTCCCTAATAGAGTCTTCCAGGCAGTTTTCTTTCAAAGAGTTTCTCTCTGTCAGTTAGCTGGCAGCAGCTCTGCACAAGTGGTTGGTGGGGTCCTTCCGATCCGTCTTGTCTTCAGCACTGTGTCCCACCATCAGCCTTGTTGTTCCTGGCTGGGGAGTGTCAGAAGCCCATTCAAATGCTCCCGTGTCCCACTCACAAGGCAGAAATCAGGAAGTGGCAGCACAAGCTTTGATAGTGTAGGGGAAGCACTTCACGTCCCCGAAACAGCTGTTGTTAGAAGAGGCTGAGTCACTTTTCAGATCAGGTTACAAGACTACCTGAATAAAAGCTCCTTGTTTTCCCACCCCTTTTGTTCATACAGGCCAGAAATCCTGCTGCAGGTTGAGCAAAGCCCTGCTGTCAGCTGAGGCTTGCAGAGTGCAGTGTTAAAAAGGAAAACAGAGGACTACTGCCCTCCTGCCCATTTCAGGGTGACTGGAGACGTGATTGGAGAGGCCACACCACCCCATCCAGCAGTTTGCCATAGGCAGAGCATGACACAATATTACAGTTCAATCATTTGACACATCATATGCACACACCCAACTTCACTTCTTAGGTCTCTCTCTCTCTCTGACTTAAAGTCTGATTTTTGTGATGGCAAATGTTACAATTTCTGCCTTCAACATAACTACGCTGAATCTCTTTAGCCTTGATAATTCATTTTAACTAACAAGATCTTCATTTTGTAGGCTGAACCAACCAAACTTTTCTCATCTTCCCCTAACTGGCAGTCTCTTGGTTTCCCTTATCATTGCCTGCTCACCTTTGCCTGTACCTGTTGCAACAGAGACTTCACTTCCTTAAACACACTTCACTTCTTAGGAACATGTGTACATCAAGGATATATGGGAACCAGACTGCTTTTGGTGATAAAGCTGGTCAATAAAACTAACAATTCCTTTGAAAGGAGCCAAGCAGACAGCAGCCATGAGGACAGGCTTGATGCAGTGTGTCAACCTGCAAGTGCTTCAGACAAGGTGGAATGAGGCTCTGGATGCTGCTAGGAGCCAGCAGAGTACGATTAAGAGAAAAAAAACTTAAAGTGAACATCAGGAAAATCCTCCCATCCATGAGAAGTACCATGCTGGGAACACATTTACAGTAGGGAAAAATGCACAGAACCACTGTGATGAATTGTCTTTCTTCACAGAGATGTAGGACACATTTGTATTCCCAAACAGAAAGGATGTCCAAGTTGGTTTTAGGGTTTTCTGACAACAAGAGCGACTGACACGTCCCAGTTTCTGAAACTGGCATCTCACTATGGGTCTGTATTCACTGTGGAAAAATCACCTCCCTCTATGCTAATGTGCTTCACGTGTTTTCAGCATCTCAGCTATGCCCACTATGGTGAATCCCAAACCTTTCTGCTGGGAAGGAACTCACTGAGTTCGACAGCTCTTTTCCACCTCACTTGTGTTTAATAATGGAGCATCCAGAGATGAAACAAAGCAACCCATGTTTGTGAACGTGTGCCAGGCTCTGCTGGCCCAACACACTTGACATAAGATCCAGCTCAATGACAATGTGGAACGGGAATATCTGATAATCTCTGCTCCCTGAAACTGGGGAAAGCATGTCAAGCACCAGTTACTCTGCAACAATCAGCGCTCTAGGTGCTGTGCTGCCCATTCAGAAACTTTCACCACTTCAGACTGTTGGATGGCAGTGAAAAAAACACCTCATGGCACCATGACAGCATCCCTGTAATCCAATGAGAAGGGAAACGCAGGTTCACAGTGACCTACTTTCCTGTTGCCAGAAAGCCAACCTTTACCTCTTTTACAGCAGCTACAAGGGAAGAAGGGCCAGCAGGGTTACACCAAAACAAAAGAAGATAACTGGAGCAAGGCTGCTGCACTGGGCTGGAAACATGAGATACTTTGCAATAGGCCTAGGCTGTGCCATGAATACAAAAAATATCATGATAGCTAGACCCAGACATGCTGGTTTCTCCCAGCATACTGCTGAACGCGAGTCCTGCTCATTGTGGACCTGTGTGTCTGCTTCTTGCAGTATATCATGGCCAGCACGGAGCAGGCTGAGCTCCTGCAGTTTAGAAATAATAAACGCCTTCCCCTTTCTATCCAGTTAAATGGTCTGTGACCATCTGCTGGCTGCTCAGTGTCACACTTGTTTATATCTGCTCTTCCCTCTGTGTAGACCTGGGCAAGGTTAAGAACAGAATCAATTTTGGAACAAAATAGTTAAAGTTGCATCCCACACAGCATCCTCTGGTGAGAGATTAATGTGGAATTTTGTACTTTGCCTCATTGTGACTCCTTAATCTGTTATATATTCCAAAGAAATAATGCCATTAGGGGATTAGTGCCACAAGTTCATTTGAAAAAAAGGATTTGCAAACACTGAAATCCTATATTCAATGTACTTAACAACCAAGTATCATTTTGGGGATTTCCTCTCCCTTTAGCAGTGTCTCTTTCAACAAAATGCAAGCCAAGTAGCAACTCTGTTTTGGTTGTCCCCTATTGCCCATTGAAGGAAAACAAACCCTCTAAAATAAGGTTCAAATGAGACAGAATCTAAAGACATCCTTGCGGTCATGCAGTCGTTGCAGTTATACCAGCGATACCCTTGGTCCAATATTTATATAGAATTCCTTTACTTTGGATATTTCTCTCCTAGAGATTTTTAACACACTGAGTCCTGTTATCATGTAGTAACACAGTGACCCCTGTTTGCTTCTGAGGCGGCTCCCTGCCCCAGCCCTGTTCACACCCACTGTTCTCTGTTTCAGGAGACTGGATCAGCGCTGTGTTACTCTTTCTCCCTTTCCTTAGCACATGCTCTGCTGCTCCCTTTCTGCATGATTGTCACTGCCTGCAGCAGTCCCCATGGGCTTCCCTTGCTTGGCTCCACCAGTTGCAGGCTGCCTCAGTGGGCAGCTGCACGAGCCAACAAATTGCTGGCGGTAGAAAAAAGCTTATTGTCCCTGTGCTGACTTTGCCAACACCAGGTGACTTGTTCGTGGGCTGTGCTGACTCAGAACAGATGTCCCAGGAGCTGCTGCCAAAGGAGGGCAGGGAAAGAGGGACTTACTGCAGCACCAGGTTCACTGCCCACATCCTTCCCGGCCATGCACATCAAACTATGTCCACTGCAGTTCTCTCCTGCTGTGTCCATTCCCCTCATCCTCTGACTCAGCTATGTCCCCTTACAACTGAGGTAGCAAAATTCGGACTTGCCTACAGAGCTGAGAAGCCTTTAGCTGGCACCGACAGTACACTGTTAGCACCACAATATCTGTGTCATCTACATTTTGATCCGGACTCAATTTACACCCAGCAATTCACAGACCTGAAGAGACTGGCTTCAGGCCAGACAGAATCTTCAGAAGAGACTGTAGACAGAAAGGCCAGAAGAACCGTTCTCCAAGGATGAATAAATGGATTCCCACAAGCAGTAAGTGCTCTGCAGAACTGAGGTTGGGACACACATCTTGGGCTTTATGGGCTCACTACCCTCTGAACAAACACTTTTTCCATATATTCTTACGCACTCAGAAATACTGAGAAACACTGATACTTCCTTGGAAGCAGTGTGCATACTTGAGGAATCAATTTGGTCCAAAGAGTCAGAGTATCTTCACTCCCCACAAAATAAATATTGGACCTCCTGCTTTTCACAGCCCAACAGCCTGCAGTGGGTCCTAAGGCAGCTGTGGAAAAGACATAGCACTGGGTGATGAAAACTAAATCAACCCCCCCTTCTGTATTTGTGTACAAGCACAGACTGATCACAGTTTTGAAGAGGACTGAGAACACACAGAAACAACCAAAACCTTGTGTTCAGAAATACATACACCTCCAAGCAACTACGTACTATAAAATAATAGCAGTGAGAAGATTTTCTCATCTACTATACCATACTGAATCTGCATTTTGGTTTCCATAGAAAGTGTGACTAAGATTCATGATGCAGATATTTTTAACACTGGTGTTGAGTTCTTCTTTCTAAAATGAAACTACACAAAATTAATGTTTCATGCTCTATTACAATATACTAGTCTGATGGACTGGAAAATTCTTTTTGGTTGAACTTATGCCAGGATTAATCCACTTCCAGTTAATAATTTTACATGAATGGGTAATCTGCAGAGTTCATGCAAGGCCTGCAAACTATATTAATTCCTAAAAAACCTAATTAGAAGTCAACAGAGTCAAAGGATCAGTGTTACTTCCATACGGTACCATCTGGTACAATGGGTCTGGATAGTTCAGCAAAACTCCCCATTGCATTCTGTGGAGCTTCAACCTGAAGATGTGTTGCCAGAGAGAGTTGGTTTATGCTGATGTTTGAGTTGGTTGTAAAGCATTCTTAGCGTTATCCTAAATAGCAGCATCTGAGTCCCTGTATTTCTACCTGTTATTTCCAAATTCAGTTCTAAAAACAGTACTTACTCAACAGTTGTCTTTTTGAACATGATACAACCGCAGCTGTACTTTGTCTTTCCACACCCAAAACCACTCTAAATCTGTAACAGCCTAATGAAAAATATCTCCCAAACAAGAGGATCTAGCCTTCGTCCAATATGGAACATTTGGCCAAATTAATTTTTGAAGGAAGCTTTTAGTGAGCCGTATTTCATTGCTTAGGTTCACTCACTGCATATAGGAATTGAGATCAGCTAGATGAAATTCAGTAGCTTCAGTTTTGCCCGTTTCCATCCAGTTCTCTCTGATTAATTCCCAGATTTTCACTGGGAATAAGACAGTTAAAGAATTCGGTATGTCTGAACACAGATTTCATTTTGGAAAAAGGCAGGGTAACGTGTGATAAATAAACCATTTCCCAAGCTCTGGATCAGTCCAGATCATTTCATTACACAGAAATAAACCTTCAAGGGCATCTTGCTTCAGTGAACTTCATAAGGAGAATTAAGCACCACCACTCACAGATTCTTTACTTGTGACAGACAGTGTTTAGAAACAGTGGATTAAAACCTGCTGGGACTCTAGTTTAGCAGGTTCCTTACTTATACAAATCCAGCCCAGCACTGCATTTTGGTAAACAACATAGTTGTTGAACTGCAGTCAGATTGTCTGATGCAATTCTTTGCATTCCATTTTTAAAGACAACAAATCCCATTAGCTGAGCCAGTCTGACGCTGATTTTGTCAAAAGGGGAACACAGAAAGTTCTGACCCAAATCAGTGATGACAAAAGGTCTGGTGACATCAGTAACCCTAGACCTATGCATGGAGGTGATTCCACACCGCTAACTCTTTCCAGCCCTTCAGGTATTGGGCAAGATGTGAGCGTAGTGTCCATTTATTTTTAAATGAATTGAGAAAGAGAGCCTCCTTACTGTTAATTCAGCTTTACAATAGTACATGAGCTGCCAAAACCTGCTGGGGGTTTGGTAGCGTTCTCCCAGCAACTTGTGGTCTCTGATGAAGTGATTCTCTCTGGGAGCATTCCATACCTGATGGGTAAATTCCAGTTTTGAGATTTCTGTGCTGCCTTCCATGCAGGCAACCTCAGGAAGTAAGTCAAGGTACAAGAGTAGAGAAGGTGGTGTGATTCCAGCTCCACCTTCTACATCAGTACATGAAACTGGTAGCTCAGGCTACAAACTCCAGATACTGGCTGGCAGCTGTCAGGCTACAGTTCTCCCTTTGCACAGAGGAGTGTCAGTGTTTCCCTACTCTGATTCCTCTGTACAAAAGGGATAACATGGGACTACACTGTCCTAAACTGTCTTAGCTAACAGTGATACTAATTGACAGACCAGGGCCCAGATTCAGTGTGATATATGTACATGACTTCCCTCATTACGTAAAACAGGAAAACATAAATCTACATCCTTATTATATTACTGGGTTTGTTCCTACCTCAGGAAGTGATTTTTCCTGGTATTAAACCTTTAGTGGTTTTCCAGAGACTTGATTCACGTGGACTAACTCATCTGATGAAAAATGGATGCTGATGCAAGTCTTTGCTTTTAAATTATTTGGGCAACTCCATATCTTAGAAAGCAGTCACTTTGGCCTCACCCAGACAGTCCTGCAAAATCCCAGCAAAATTTTTTCAAGCAGAACTTTTTTCCAGGCTTGTAACATTTCCAGTCACAGGCTTTTGTAGGCAGTTACAGACTGAGTGGACTTAACACAAGCTGAAAAGTATCTTTAAGCCTAGAATGCTCCTTCGATTGCTTGTCCGACTGCTTGTGCAAATATTTGAGCAACCACATGAAAATCTGAGTTTATTCTAGCTGGTCTCTATTTTTTTTAAAGCAGAGTATTTGTAAAACCTACTGTTGTGATTTTCTTCTTAACAAAGAAAGTCCAAACAGCAACAAAATAGTCATGGCAGCTGTTAGACAAAACTATTTTGAGACTCCCAGTCACTTAATAATAATCCCACATTATATACTATATATATTTTCTGTGTTATGCTACAAAAAATAGGGCTTTTCTGTAAAGATGTGCTGAATATAGCAGAATCACATCCCTTTGCTAATGATAAGCCTTCTCAGTGAGTGATTTTTGATAGGGGTGAGTCCATTTTCTCCAGGGTTAGGCATTGTGCTAGCCTTGAAACAGAGCAATTTTTTGTTGTTGCTGCAAGCACTTGATGAACTTTAGGTAGGTGAATAAAGGATTAACAAACACCAAACCTGACATTCCATCAACTGACGTGGATATTAGAAGAAACCAACCACTCTCTGATCTTTAAAAATCTGCCACTTACTGGGCATCCATTCTGAGAACTAACTTACCACCAGTGAGAATTAAAGAGTAAATTGCTGGCTTGAGCAGTATAACCATCTGATCCCTGTGTTAGCCTCACAATATGCTTAACAGGATTTCCACCTTCCAGCTCCCCCCAATCCGATACACAGTTCTGGGCTAACCTGGATCTGGAGTAAGAGCTTGCCAACAGTCAGAAGAACATCCTTGCTAAAAATCAGTATAAAGAGGGAACCCGGTGCATGGGAGTGAGGCATGTGCCAATCTAGTCTCTTATTTCTTGTTGGAACAGGAAGATTTTAAGTGAACGCATCAAGCAGCTTAAAAGCTAACAACAGCTTAGCAGGTTAAATCTGAAATAGGTTTATCAGATCAGTGAAGTGCTCTTCTTGTAATTATGTTTTTACAGCCTGGTTAGGGGATGGTATTGGAGAAGGACTTGTGATGTCAGAGTGGGTAGTGCTTAGAAGGATAAGGACGAATCAAGATAAGTTCAAATTGTATTTAAAGTCAAGTCAGTGTTAGTTAAGGCAGTTTTTGACACGTTAATCTTGATGTGTTTTAAAAGCTGCCAATCACATTACTGAACACCTTGAAAGGAAGACTTACAATGAAGACACATACTCCTGGATGTCCATGGTGACTTCATTGTACCCAACACTACTCCTTTGCAATAGATGTAAGTACGCATGGAATAAAAATGAAAAGTGCTGGGGTTTAATGTAAGTGGTGATGTAGCATCTGCTAAGCAATACCAAGAGGTGTGTGGTTTTTTTGGGGGGGGAGTTTGACAGGAAAGACTAAAGTTAGGAACTGGCAGGGGTGATACAGAAAAAGTAAAGTGGAAGATTAACTATGTTCTGATGCAGTCTGCTTGTAGGTAAATCATCCTGCACTTTCAGGTGTGAGTGCTGTAATTTTTTTTATGACATAAACTTAATCATTTTAGAAACATTTCAAGCTCTATTTCACAAATGAAAGGCTTTTTTTTGTCATTGCATATTCAGCATTTTTCTAGAAAACTACAGATACAGATTTAGTTGCTCAATGTAAATGTGCAAAAGTTTTGCTGTGTTGTTTAACCACAACAAAATAATCTTAAAAGCTAACCAGTTGTTAATACCTGTAGCAAAATCTTCATGCTAATTTATCTCTTCAAAAGTAGACGAGAAAACCCTCAGTATTTTGCAGATACTTCCCAAAGCAGCAATCTGAATTAATTAGGACTAGCAGCACACAAATATTTGGCTGTTCTCTGATGTACCTACCTCAGGTTTACCTAATTAAGATTTGATGTAGCCCTTGTAACAAGCACTAGTGCTAGCAGCGTTTTGGAACAACAATGTATGTAGCAGAACCTATTTTGTAAAAATAATGCTGTCACACAATGAGGTTTTCTTACATCTTGTTATTATCCGAGTACGCAGGCGGAATTAACTGTTGTCTGAGAAAGGTTTGGGCACTGTCATACTGCCTCTGGAAATAAAATTTCAGGTTCCTCTGTGACAGAGTATGTGAATTTATGTGTATTCCCAATGACCCATTGGTATGGAAAAAGAGAGAGGCAATCCTGACTCCAGTGACTTTATCATGGTCTGAGCCTGAAAAGTGGAGCTGAAAATTTTTAAGCTGTTAAAGATGCTGATTTTTGAGGCTGTTTGCAGGATCAGGTCTGTAATTTTACATGTTAATCTCACAAAGAGAGTAAGTTTGTATTCAAACTTTGACTTCACACATGAGTCTGGTGGGTTCAGGATCTGACATCTGTTTTAACATACTCACAAATATTTCTTAAGGTGAGTGTGCGCTGTCTTTTCCTTTGCAGTAAAGCGAGTAAACCCGCTACGACCAATGTTAAAGTGGTGTAAGACACAGCAGCTGCAGTTTTCTGTTTCTCAGAGGACTTGGGGGAGCCCGAGTGATAAGGCTGCAGCATTTGTTAACTGAAGAGAAGGTGCTGAGGACTCATTACAAGTTTTCGATATTCAAAGTGTTAACCAATGTATTTGAAGAGTCATCACATAAAACTAGTTTTAAGTAGGCTTCCTCCTCCTCCCATTACCTGGTTTCTTTTGGCATCAGGAATGTTGTCTTTTGCAGCAGTATTTCATGGTAAAGTGAGACACAAATCCCACTAACACTAATTTCACTTGGAAATGCTAGTCTTGTTCTCCAGTGCTCACAAAGCTTTCTGTCCCAAGCTTTCATTTTACATTTAAAAATAAAATGTAAAAACCCCACAATGTCTATGCTTTAAAAGTAAAAATTATTATAAAATAAAAAATACAAATTAGTTTCATAGGATCATAGGATGTTAGGGGTTGGAAGGGACCCAAGAGATCATC
>VXBP01000090.1:0-69975 GCA_013400115.1 Rhinopomastus cyanomelas | reverse complement strand
CTGAGCAGACACTCTGTGCCCTCATCAATGTCATTGATGAAGATGTTGAACAAGACCTACCCCAGCACCGATCCCTGAGGGACACCACTAGTCACAGCTCTCCAGCTGGACCTGGCACCATTGATCACCACCCTCTGAACTCTATCCTGCAACCAGTTCCTAACCCACCTCACTGTCTGCTCTTCCATCCCACACTTCCTCAGCTTGCTCACTAAAATTTCATGGTTTCCCTTTAACTCATCCCACTTATGCCACATATTGCAATCGTTTGGCATCTAAAAGAACCAAAGACAAGAGGATAATGTTTCAAATTTAATCCCTAATTATGAAATAAATCCACAAGGAAAACAAATCACATCATGCTTTTATTTGTGTATATAACTGATGTAATAGAGAGCACCATCCCTTGCCAACAGCTTCTCCACACACCAGTGTGTCAGGATACAGGGTGGGTGTGCAATGTTACACACGTATGCACTCACACCCTTTCTTTGCTACAACCACAATTTTCATTAGTTCTAGACTAGTTACCATACTCAGTTTTCTGAAAGGCACCATTAAAATTCTCAGTGTTAGCCACAAACACACATGAACAGCGTTAGCACTATTGTTCTGCAGAAACCAATCCTGTGGTTACAGAACTGAGCTGAGAGGAGAAGCACTGAGCACAATTCCCACCTCAGGAGCTTGTCATCATCTATCTCTGTGCCTCCAATGCTTTATCAAATGGCAGGACTGCTACTGCTTTTCCCTCCACCATCTGTCTGTCTCACCTAGTAGGCTTTGAGGGCTCCTGCTGTGGTGTGTTTGTGCTCAGCACTACACATCTGCACCGTTGGTTTAAGTCCATGCAGTAAGCTTGCTGATAGTGGCACACAAGAATATTGAGGGGAAGCTTCCCGTGGACCCAGCCACTCTAGTGTGAACGAGATGAACTTCTATAACAAACCTCACTTAGCTCTTGAAGGATTGCATTTGCCAGTACTAAGCCTGGATTTCTTCCTGGGACCAGCGTGTTTAAAAAACAATACAAATTACTTGCTCCTTGCAATCTTACCAATTAGCTAGTCACAAGTGGTGAAACATCTGCAGCTTCATCTCAGCGCACAGGCATGCCACGCAAACCCTACTGCTGATACATGCATTATAAATGTAGTTATTTTCCTTTCTTTGGGGAACGTATCATTCTCAACCCAGTTTTAGAATTACACTCTAATCTCAGACTCTGAGCTGTCTGTGCCCACGTATCTAGGATTAGAATTTAGTACTACAGCCTCTCCAATGGTACCTTAAGAGATGTATTTCATGCTCCTGTAGAATATAATGTTGGTCTAAATCCTTTCTTGCTTTCTGAATGTCATTTAATTTGCTGATTGTGGGTTCTTGAGTAAATACAATCTCTAGCTTTATGACCATTAGCATAGCCTTAGGGGAAGAACCCTTAATACTACAGATAATATCCTTAGAGTATTAATAATATTGGACTATTTATCTGTTTTTTAAAACAGAGACTGATTTCTCAAATAAGCAGAAGAGGATTTTCTAAAATGCGAGTCAATGCAAATGGGACTCAGAGTTTGCTCCTGTATTTGACTCACAAGTGGGTATACTTGCTTCTGTTACATTTATATTATTATTTACTTGAGCTTTTTAAACACCACTCTGCTTCTTCCAAGCAGTCTGTGGAGCCACTGCAAAGATACACTCAACATTTCTTTGTAAAAATGCTAATTCCATGTTTTTGATGTAAATAAAAGCAGTGTTACTTAATAAAATATTAATGAATTTAACAACAAAAAAATGAGGTCTCTAATAGACGTAACACTATCCTGTATTTTGCCAATGCAACTAATAATTACAGATATACAGGCTGTTACAGGCATTTTGAAACTGCACATAGCATGATTAGATTTTCAAATGCTTCTGGTTCATGAAGTTCATGTCTTTCCACTCCTCATCTAATAAATTGAGACAGAATTAGTACTGGGTGAGTGGTTCTGCCTGCTGCCAAGAAGGGTTTGCTAAGGGTAAGACTCTAAAGGTAGAGATTAACTTGTCTTCATCCCTGTAATGTGCTGTACAGCCAGGATTTGTGCAATAGGATCAGGGAAGAGCCATATATGCATGTAACACTGGACAGCTGGTGTGTATGAATTTATATGAAGCCTGCTGCGAGATTTTGAGCTCCTCTCAAATCCCAGCTAATATATGTATTGGAAGGATACTTTCCCTGGTCCTCAGAGATCTCGTTTTACTGATGCTGGTTTTTAACATACTAGGTTTTACAGAAATAGTATGAACCTTAAACACCCTAAATTTGACCTGCAATTCAGTGTCTCAGCCAAGCAACCCAAAAAAGGCGTTTTCCAAAAGGAATAACATCAATTAACTAAGTTCAGTACCTCCTCCTGACAGGGGGTTACAAACAAACCTTTCTATTCAGTTATTAAACAAATTATTTGTCCTGCCTGATCAATTCAATCCTTCACTGAAGAGGAAATACAGGAAAATAAAAAAGTAGTTTAATGCAGGTGACATGCACATACCAAATGCCTACTTGAAGTAAGAGTTACCTCATATCGCTATTTTAACATTCAGCTCAGGAAAACAGATTAGAATTTTGGCTGAAATGTTTTACCATAAATACCAGTTATTCTGATATATCTGAGAAGAAATCCAAGCTAAGTCAGACAGGACTGACTGGCACACCAGTGAGAAAAAGAACAACTTCATGCTGTTCATCTTCCAGTGACAACCTACCTCATAGAGGAATCCAGTCCTCCTTTTGGTTCATGATGATTCAAGAACGGGGTCAGTGGAAGCAGTAAGCTACAGCTTTGGTGGAAGATACCAATGAACTTTCAAGTAATATTATTCTGTGACTTTTTTCAATATTGTGTCTTCTCCATGTCAAACCAACAGACCACCTAGGCTATCTTTGCAAGGGTAATTTGCTTATGTGATGCACATTGCCTGAAGTGATACTCTCTGAACCTCAGTCATCTAACGGATAATAATCTATCAACAAATATGGTTCAACATCACTGTGGATGCTGATGCATTTGGGACTCTGCATTCAGTGAAAATCCCAGCCTTTTTAAGAAAACCTCACTTTTTAAAAGACTTTAAGTCCTTAAGTAGTTTATGCTTCAGCCCTGAAAGGAGGAGAGATGAGAGAACATCCTACAACATGCTCCACATCCAACATAAAATCAGTCCAGACTTGTTTTAGGAACTGCACAGACTATACGAGGAACACCACAGTGACAGTGGTGCTGCTGGTCATTCTGGGTAAGCTCAAAAAGCATCTCTTACTTGTATGTCTTTTCCTCACAAAGAGCAGCTTCCCCAGAATGAAGTACATTCACAACTGTGATTAAAACAGCAGCTTGAGGCATTATAGCTGTTCCCTTAAAGCAAAAGTGGCACAGCTTGACAATCACCTAACAGACAAAACTTTGTTACTGTTAATATTAGCTTTTAATTATTTTTTTCCTGATTTACTGTAATAAAAATGTTAAAATCTGCTGGTTTTTCTATTTTGTCCATCTGAACTTCTGCTGCCAGCAAAATACCTTTATAATGTCTAGTCAGGTGCAGAGGGAAAGGCCAAAGGCCAGCCTGCAAGGAGGGCAGTGTTGTTTTGCAGAGTATTTAATACATGCGGCTACTCATCTGAGAGAGAAAAACACCTAAATGGCTCACTGGACCAATATGGTCTGGCAAATACCACCAATCCCTGTTGCCATCTATTTTTCGAGCTGCTGTAAAGTTTAGTTCAGCACTAAATCGCTTTAGGACTGAGCTTTAAAATGCTTTTAGCAGCTCAGAAGCACTTTGGCAGCTCAAATGCTCTTCATGAAGCACCCAGCACCCTAAAGCGCTTTAAGTCTAAAGTATCCTAAAAAAAAAAAAAGGCCAATGGAACTATGTCCAGCAGCACA
This sequence comes from Rhinopomastus cyanomelas, assembly GCA_013400115.1. NCBI lineage: Eukaryota > Metazoa > Chordata > Aves > Bucerotiformes > Rhinopomastidae > Rhinopomastus > Rhinopomastus cyanomelas. Next base: position 66,031 of record VXBP01000090.1, on the reverse strand, counting down.
TGTTCAGATACACATGTCAAGAACAAAGGGCATGGAGGTGTTTGTGGATTTCACAGGCTTGTCTGCTTCCAGGAAAACCTGAGTCTTGGCCAACACAGAATCTTACTAACATTTACAACACTGACAAATGTAAAGAACTTCTCATTTTGAGGGAACACCAGTGGTGTGGTCCAACTAGAGTGTCTGCTCTCAGTCTGAACGGTCTACCTTTGGGAAAGCACATTTTGAGGGTTAGACCAGCTATCTTCACCAAACCAAGGAAATGGTAAATCCCTGAAGCATGTGAATTAGATTGGTAGCTGGCCCTTATGGGTTTTTGGGTTTTTTTTAACTCCTCAATAGGTCAAAGGCAATAAAAATAGTTAATTTATAAGTGATTTGGGTAACAAAATGTAGGATTTGGCTTCTATTAGATTTTGGACAATGAACAGACTTTAAAGTTTGATTCTGCTTTAGAGAATGACTGGCTGTGAAAAGGGTAATTTTGGTTATTCCTGCTTACATTTTCTAAGGAATTTCTTAGAAATTAAGGCAGCTGGATTGAAGGTAAATAAACCACTTGGCAATTAGATGTCTCATAACTGCTAATATCTCAAGCTGTGTTTGATCTCACTGACACTGGTCCTGCCTTTGCAGCAGTCACATGGGCACGACTGGTCCTGTAGTTGGACTTTGTCATACTATAGTACTAGTACTGATAATGACAGCCACTGACTTTGTAAGGGTTGAAGCAGGGGCAACACTGTATGAAAATGAGAATCCTGCAAATTAAGCAAGTTCAGCATAGATGTTGAAACACATAAGACCTGAGCGAAAGGTAGGCAGAGTACTCAGACAAGGCTGATGTTTTAGTGTAGTAGCACCATCAAAATGTGCTAAAGGTAAATTGGCAAGAAAGCCGTAAGAAGTGAAACCATCAAAAGCTCCGAGTGGTTTTGACCACCTAGGCTTCAGAGATCACATCTTTGTGGAGGTATTATTAACACACATTCAGCAGTTGCCAGCACTCCGCTGAAATGGGATGTAGCTACTATCAGGGAATTTGTCAGTGAGGGTTTCACTGTAATGGGATTCACATCCCCAACTAGACACAGAGAGGAGTGTGCTGTCCTTTTCAGCAGTCAGTCTTCTCTGCAGTCTTATTTCTCAAGGATTCCTGTTCACTAGCTTTCATGGGGAAGTTCAGAAAGACCCAATTACCTCAAGCTCTTTTTAGTGTTGGTAGATTCTCTGTGCTTCTCTCTTTGCATTTCTAAGCAAACACTAGCTGAACTCATGGAGCTGTATCTATCTACACTTAAGTATTTCATCTTCTGTCTTTCAGAAGAAAGAATGAACCCATTTAACCAGAGTTAATGGGGAAGAAATTCAACTCCGTAATTTCAATTTACCTTAAACTAAGACTCAATCATTTGCTGCACAAATATCGTTTGAAACAAATAACTAACAACCTCTCAACTCCAACACTCCCACACATGATAATGCTTTAACAGCCAGGCTATGGGTTAGAGGACTTAGTTCCTTTATGCCCTGTCTGCACAAATAATCCTGCTGCAGATCATTCCTCCAAAATCCTCAGCAGATCACACTGTGGTTACTCATTCCCCTGGTTTCAGGATCATTTGAAACCTAGTCACCTGCTAGACAGTAGGGCTATTCCACTATGATTAGCTTTTAGTGTTTTAGTTTTTAGTCTGGATTTCTTCATCTGGCTTTATTTACCTGCACATACATGGAGAGTTAATCTGAGCCTTGCTGGTTTTTACCACTTTTCATCACTGCAAAGCATGTTCTCTTACTTCATTTGGCACTCCTGGGGGGCTGATGTCACTTGGACCAGCTTCTTTCTACATTTTCTTTCCATCTGTTTCATTTACTTTGCAGGAGGCAGGGTGCCTAACTATTAAAATTCCCAAATAAAACCAGAGATACCTGTCTTCCTGCGTATGAGCACTTGGCACTCTTCTCAGGGCTGCAGACAAAAGACTATGGCTTAATTATTGTCTTCTAAGCAGCAGGTATTTCCCAGCCTCCTGACTTTCATTCCATATCAAGACCCAAGGACACTGAACAGCTCAGTATAAACAAGGGCAATATTTGCCTTATCCTGAAAACAGAAAGTTTCTATATGGTTACCAACCCAATCCACAAGCACGGAAGTTACAGCTGTGGCTGGCAGAGAGACTACCCGCTTATCTGAGAAATAACTTATATAACCCACCCGGGCTTCTTACATGGCTAAATGTCTTGCTCTTCCCTTTGGGCCTGCTGATTCGGTTCTATACAACAGAAAAGTTGTTGCTGTCTCCTCGCAACATGACTCCACGAGATCACATGAGAAAAATGTCCATCCTGGGGGAACAAGGAACACTCGAAGAGAAGCACTTGTACCGCTTAGCAAGTGGCATGGCAGCAGGAGGTAAGCAGGAAGAAACATGACTCTGCATTTGTTTATGGGATTGTTAATATCTGGACAACATGCAGGTAACAGCCAGGTGAAAAGGCATTTCAAGCGTATCATAGCAGTAACAGGAGAAATAGTTCCCTTAAGGTCATTATGAGTTAACATGGGGGATTCTTTATGTTCAGAATTGGATCAGAAGATGCATAAGCATCTGGAGGAGTCAGGGTCACACAGGACCTCAGCAACAAAAGCCATAGGTGGATGTTCTGGCTCACCACTGCAGGCTCTTCTTTGTAGGGCTGCAGTCTCATGACAAAGCAGGTGTCAGATAGCAAGATTTTTCTAAAACTAAACCATATTAGAAATGCAAACTCATTTAAGCAGAGAACCCAATGTTTGTGGCTATTCTCATCTGTTTAACAGTGATATATTAATTGCTGGTGACTGTAAATTGTCCTTCTGTACCCTGGTCTGTGTACTGTTTAGTTTTACTGCAGTTTATCTAAAACTACATTATTTGAAAAACGTGGTTAAGGTGGTAGTGGAAGTATTTTCTTTTTTAGGTGCTATCGTTAAAGAAAAGGTGTAGTTTGCTAGCTCATACTAAAAACTGGGGGGGAAAGTATTTTTTTCTGGTAAAATTACACTGCAAAATCACCTTCTACCTTACTGCATTGAGACTAGACCTGTATATGCTTTGTGTCAGAACTGCGGCAGCGGCAAGAGATGCTAATGAGAAATCAGTTGATGGCAGTCAACCCTCAGCTAATGGGTACAGGCCAGCAGAGAATGCATGCAATTCCCTCCCAGTTTGAGCCTCGACTGGTGGACAGGTAATTTGCACTGTATCTCTATTATCATACTGCTCTTAAAGAGTAACTTGCACAACTTTACATTATTCTTAATTAAACATTACATATTAACATGGGTTTTTTCCCCTCCCTCTCAGAGATCTGTTACCTTCGACTGAAATGATTGCATCAGCTGACCCCAGACAAATCCATATAGCATCCCACCTTGGACCCACAGTCCCACAGCATGCAAATATGCCAAACGTATTGTCCAACCGCATGTACCCAGGCCCAGGTAACAAGGCATCATCTGCATCCTGAACAGGGACAGCAAGCAGAGGAGAATGCAGACTGCACCTGCTAGATTTGTGCAGGTTTATCAGTAGTGTCAGTAACTGTTTTGCTTGGGAAAGTCAGACTAAGAGGAAACAGGCTGCTACCAGAGATTCTAAACTGTCAGTTTATGTCCAAACACATCCATTTTAGCTTTTGTTAATTAATTTGAAAATAATTTAGATGGTTTTGTGCTTTTTGTATTCTCCCAGCTTTTTCACACCTGAACAGAAGCTGGAGATAAACGAATTTGTCCCATCAACAGCACTTTTTTGCTGCATTTAACACCTGCTCACCTACCAGTGTTGGTTGTTCCAAAGCACTACACACTGTTTTCTTTAATCATAACACCACAAACCACTTTACTCACATAGCGCAACTACAAGTCCTTTTAATAAAGGCTCAAAATTATAGGGCACAGCACAAAGGGGACACCACTGCACAGCAATACAAATGTGGCACATAGATCTACACATCACTTTACACAGAGGTCATCGCTTCCTGATCAGTCTCTGAGATGAGGGAATAAATTCTCAATGCCACATTAGATATATAAGGAGGATGTTCTAGCTTCAGCTTTTCCCCTTCTGAAGTGGATCTCCAATAAGAGATTCCTTCAAGAGGAAATGTCATTTAAAATTACACAGTACTGAGGCTGAAAACAATTTTGAAGGAGCAAGTTTGCTTCGCTTAACTGTTGGTCATTATTTTCTGAGCAGCTCCATGTACTTTAGAGACTCAAGTCACCAGTTAAAATCACTCTGCTGTCTCCTTCCTTTCTAGATAAGGGTAGGCAAACCCAGCTACAGAGTTGAGCCTGCAAACACCTCATGCTGGACTTCATGTTTCTACTACAGATTTCCACAAAAGCAATGAAAACAAATAGGATTTTACTTGAAGTCATAACAACTTCCTGGTGAAGTCTTAAAAACTTTTTAAAAATGTCTCTACATTGCTTTGGGGTTTGTGCCTTTGCTTGAGAAAACAATTTTAAAGATTTTTTTTACCCACCCCCACCTTTTTTAAGGATACAGCTTTCTGCAACCAGAATCCATGGAAGCTGTGGCCAGAAGACAGGAGCTGGTTCAAAAGCAAAATATCGCCAGGTAATCAATACGAGGCTTTGCTCTGAGGCACATGCCAGGGTTAGGGCAGCAAAGTCACAGGCTTTTTCTGGGGTTTTTAGTTATCAAGGCACTTTTCAAGTCACCCAGAGAAGCAGAGGGCCCTCTATTATCTTGTATGGTCTGACATTACTGAACTTTCTGCTTGGCCCTATTCTGCTTTTAGCCTTAAAATGATGTAAGAAACAAACCCCCTAGTTTGGGTAAAGAAGCAAACAAGCCCTAGGCCTTGATCCAAACACCCTGAAGTTAGGAAAAAGTCAGAAACAAATTCAAACTTTACAGCTGTGTGCTATTACACACAATGTTTTAAACCTCTACAGCAGGGCCCTGGGGATGATTAGCTCTGTCTCCACCCTGCTAGGCTCCAGTTTTGGTTGAGCTTTCCCCTCTTAAACAGAGTCCAGTGATCTGGACAGTTTCAATTAAGTAAGAACCAGTGCCCTCCCTCACAGCTACACCACTGGCATAGAGGAACCCTAACCACAACCACTCCTGCACAGAACAGGCTGAGTGGCAGTTGTCCTCACACAGTAACAGAAAGAGCAAAGAACAAATAAATTCCAAGGAGGCATCTCAAGAGAACAATTACAGGAACATTTCGAGCTCTTCAGTCAGCAAAGCTTGATTACTGAACTCCAAAGCACAAGATTGGCCTCATAGATCTGATTTCATAGAGCTCATTGCCACACAGGAAAAGACCTGAAAAAAACAAAGTAAGACCACAGCAGCAAGCATGGCCTTCACCTTTCCCCTCAGCCACAGCAGAGCTTGTCCTACCTGTTCAGGCTATTCCCCCTTAACACCAGTCCCAGGAAAATCCCAACATAAAAAGCTAACTTCACACTGCTTTGCAGCAAACATCACGCCTTAGAGCTGCACTGACTCCTGCCCCCCTTCATCGAAATGGGCGTTGGCAATCTCCTGTGCTTGCTACTGCTCAGCACCTGGGCCTAAATCCTCTTTCTCATAGCAAAGCTCAGTGATCTCCTCCTGCTGGTCCTCAGAGGAGCAGCCTGTTTTATCTGGAGGAGGAGTGAGGAATGTAACGCTCTATGCTGTTCATCTCCTCCACCTCAAGAGCTGTGTGTGATCAATGATAATTGGGAAAGAGGTACAAGGACACAGTACATAGACTAAACACTCCCCCCGCATCTCTGAAAGTGGGAAATTAGTAACTTGGAGGTTGCTGATGAAAAGAGGTAAAAGAAAAAGCCTTGAATGTTATGATCAACTAATTCCCTCACATGACAAACACCTGAGTATGTGCAAACTGTTTCCTTTGAAGACTCCACTACAAAGACCAATCACTGGGACAGTAATGTCAGTCAGACAGCAGGCTCAAAGTCTCTGCTGCAGCACCCTTCTCCTGGGCACACCTGGACAAGCACACTCCCTCTTCACTCAGCAACACTCTCAGGGGCTTCATTATAGAAGAGGCCACCAATTTTAGCCTGAAAGCTCCATTTTCTTGGCAAATATATGGGTTCCCCTCTTCTGCTACTGATGACCCATTACCTGAGAGCAAATAAGAGCCACAAAATAGATTCCAGCTGGGGAGCAACCTCCAGCATTGCACTGAGATTCCTGTGTGAATTCTGTTTGTTCCCTCCTTAAGGGGTTTGGTCACACACTGATCGACTCTTTAGGCTTTGGAAGTTGCTACAGTGCCCTCTTCCACTGCCCTCCTTTTAATTTCTGTAAATTGAGGATTGATAGACTGTGGATCTGCTGTGTTTGCCACTCTAGATTCTTTCATAGAACCATAGAATCATTAGGGATTGGAAGGGACCTTGAAAGATCATCTAGTCCAATCCCCCTGCCACAGCAGGACCACCTAGACCAAACCACACAGGAGCACATCCAGGTGGGTCTGAAACGTCTCCAGTGAAAGAGACTCCACAACCCTCCCTGGGCAGCTGGTTTCTTCTCATATTTATGCGGAACCTCCTATAGTCCAGCTTACACCCATTGCCCCTTTTCCTATCACTAGATGACATTGAGAAGAGCCTCTCCCCTTAGCTAGTTTGTGTGGCCTCAGGAGGTGCACTGCTGGTTAGATGGTGACTGTCTAAATACGAGAGGGGGTACTCTCCTATTTTAGACTGAGGGCACCTGTTCTTTTACTTTAGCCTGAGAGAAAGTATTCTATATCTTTGCTGTGTTTGTGCACTGGATCATATGTGATTAGATGTTTGCAACAACAGCTTAAGATGTTAATCTTACTATGCTGTCCAAACTTTGCAACCTTGAGAAGAAGAACAAGTATCTGGTTCTCATTTTCTGAAGCCTTTATCTAAACGGAGTGGCGCCCAATTATGCTTTCACTGAAAAAGACAATTTTACATGAATGAGAAGTCTTGTAAAGGTCAGGCTCTCTCAGACCTGTCATCCTCACAGCAGCATTATAAAAGCTTTCTTACTGCTAACTTTAAAGTATATTATCTTTAGTCCTTGGCCTTTATGGCCCTTCCAAACCCTAAGTGAGTTTAATCACTGCAATAAGGGCTGGATTGCTAAGACACAAATAACACTTTTTTTGTTTGAAATATTTTCCAAAGACACCACAAGGAAAATAGATTTTCTCTTCATTTTAGTTTACTGTATGTACCTGGCAACATGTTAAATACAGCCAGGCAATCTCTGACACATAGAAATATAGGGAGAAATAAAGCAGAACTCTTGCCTATTCGATTGTGTGAGGTTTCATCTGCTACTGAAAAAGAGGGATGATGAAGGAGCTGGGTGGCCCTAACTGCCTGTGCTCTGTGCATCTCTTAGAATGGAAATGGAGATGAGTGCGATTTTTCAGCAAAAAGAAATGGAGAAAGCTCATCGGAAAGGGCTGCTGGGCCTCGAAGCACCCTTCCTTTACCATGGAATGCCAGTCAGTCCCATTGCATTCCGCAGCAGGCACAGACTACCTGAAGGCCATCTTCCTAGTGACCTGTATGTTCACCGTACTAGCCTTGATGAAATTCATGGCAACACTATGCTCATGGCAACCAGCCCATACCCTCCAGTCAGCACGTTGCAGAAGGAGAGAGGTCGTCGTCCAGGAAGAAGAGCTGGAAATCACAAAACTATGGACTGTAGTGCCAGTGGCACAAAGAACCAAACTGATGACAAAGCTACAGACCCTGCTGCAGCTGCAGCAGATGATGAGAAAGAAGACAAGAAGGAAGCAGAAGTAGAGGCACCAAACAAACATGAGCAAGGCAAAAACCAGGCTGAGCCATCTGCAGTTGCCAAAAACTGTAAAGAGATTGAACAAGGTTTGAGAAAAAACTGCACTGCCCATGAAATTTCTACTGAAACCAACAGCTGCAGCAACACAAATGAGAAGGAATCTAATAGCTCCTGTGCTGCTTTTGATGACAAGTACATGTATCCTTCTGTAAACCCATTCTCAGCATTGCCATATGGATTTCCAGTACCCAGCAACCCACTGCTACCTTCAGGTTTGTCAAGTTAGAGTGGCATGTTGATATTGTTTATTTTTATTGGTTTCTTCCCTTTTTTCTTCCCCCTGTTTTACGCAAATTTTTCCTATGATGGACTCATGGCAACTAAACACAGACTTCATATGCTTGCAAATAATAACAATTTGGTAAATGCAAGTCAGCAAAGGGTAAGAGTGGTTTCACCTACCTGCAAACCTCCCAAATGTTGCTATGCTCTGTGTCATGTGCCACAGAATCATAAAATCATGGAATCATAAGAACATTTAAGTTGGAAAAGATCTTTGGGATCATTGAGTCCAACCATAAACCAAACACTGTGAGGTCCACCACTAAAGTGCACATGAAGTATTCCTATGAAAAGACATTTCAATTCAAATGAAGAGAACTGCAGAATGAAACTGTGAGCTATGCTCTGTCTTTTGCCCATGACTTTTCTGAATGTCCTAACTCACAGTAAGTGTTTGGTGCTGTTCTACTGAAATATTAGTCAAGGTAAAATAACAGTAAAGTCTAACAAACCAAAAGCATTAGATAATTAACTAATTAAAGAAAGCACTGCAGTGTGATTTATGTATTTAGTGACTGGCGCCAGCAGCAAACAAAAGCAGCCACAAAAACCAAACCCACCAGAATCACCTACTAGGGACTCTGATGATTTTGGTGTCTAGGACTGTGACTACAGACTGCTGTTAATCATAGAATCATCATGGCTGGAAAGGACCTCCAGGGTCATCAAGTCCAACCTTTTCTCCTAGTGTCTAACCACTAGACCATATCACAATACATCAGGTTCCAGAGCAATGTCAAAATTCTCATGTTAACAACGACTTTCTATTGATTTGCCACCGAAGTTCTATAAATGTAACGCTTGTGTTTCCTCCTTAAAGGAGCACATGGCCTGATATTGAATGGAGAAGACATTTCTGCCATTGAAGATATTCGCAAGTGGACGGTTGATGATGTTTACAACTTCATTGGCAGCCTCCCAGGCTGCTCAGATTATGCCCAGGTATACACATTCATAACAATCTCAGGTCTTTAGAACTATCTAGACTTAAAGGTCATCAGACAAATGTAAATGCTGGAAGCTATCATAAAGGTATAAACATAGTAATAGTTTCCATTGTGCTTCAATATATAAAGCCACTTGTTTCTTGCAGGGAAAGCCAGTTCATGCTCTGAGAGGTTGCATGTGCTTCTGCTGCAGCCTGGAGTCACTGGTCATGACAGGAGAACAGAAGCAAAAAATAATATAAGAAACGTATCTGGGTTTTGGCATTCCACATGGCCTGCAAAATTTTTTTGCAGTTTAAAGCATTCTTGGATATCAGCATAACCCACCTACCACCCTTGAGCTCTTACAGGCATCATTCAATTTGAAAAGTGGAATGTCACTAGAAATAAAAGCAAAGTAGCTGAAATCTTGTATACTCCTGGTAAAGCCTTAACAAGATCTACATTACTGTTTTGCTGATACCAGGCTGCTCACTTCCTTAAAAAAACCCAACTAAGTAACACTGAAACACTAAAGAGTTTGCACTTGCCAGGAACAAGTAGCTAAACTACAGGCAAATGTGCTTGATACCCCCAACCTGAACAAAAGACCTGCTGCAATTAGGAGATAAATACAACAAAGTTAAAATACAACAAAGGTAAAACAACAAAGTCATTATTTTCTGCTTTTGTTGTCTATGCCTCAGGATTAAGCATAAAAACCTAACCAGTAAAGTCTATTTTAGCACATTGTGATGTGATTCTGTGATTTCCTAAGGTCTTCAAAGACCATGCTATTGATGGAGAAACCCTCCCACTGCTAACAGAGGAACATCTCCTTGATACAATGGGATTAAAGCTTGGACCAGCACTAAAAATCCGCTCTCAGGTAAGATCACTAAATGTATGCCAAGATGGCAAGGCTCAGATATATCGAAAAGCCAGAAGCTAATGGCATTAAATTTTTCCAAACTAAAATAAACTTTTTCCCACTGATGAGGTAACTACTATGATATGAGGAGAAGAGGAATGATTTGGTTTGCCTTTGCTTCCCTACAACATGTCAGGAGATGCTATGGGAAGATTTGGACTGACAGTTTGAGAAATTCTTAAAGAGGAGTCAGGAGACAATCACATTGGAGACTGGGTTGAGGTTTGAAAATAAATGATGTGTTTGAATTATCTCAGGTTCACTCCTCTTTCTCCTTTCCCAGCTGGTTAAGAACAGCTCTGATAATGTTTGCTTTTATCTCCAACCTGGATTTCAAAACACACCCAAGCAGAGATTTCTACAGCCTTACTGAGAATGTAATTGTACATGTTTCAGGGACAGGCTGTCCTGTGTTTAAAGTTTGCTGCTCTTAACTTCATTCAGAAATACCAACTCTGTGTTTCTGTTGTTGCCTCATTCTTTTGCTTTAACCTCTTCCTCTCCCCTACTCTTCTCTCATTAAAAACACTTTCCCTGTTTCTGGTTGTTTGTCTTCCCTCTGTCCCATGGGTGCTACAGCACCTGTAAGAGGAGCCTGATGTCCTTGAGCATGGCCAGGCTACTTCCACAAGAACCTGGGCACAGAAGAACATAAAAGAGGGAAAATGTGAGAGGTTTTTTCACTTTTGCTAACCACTGATAACCCTTAGAGGTGGCTGGGATCTCCTAGATATCCCTGTTGTCGCTACGTAACCATGAGCCTTGATGTTTAATGGCTTTAACATTATACCAAGAAGCAACTGCAGCAATTGTGCTTTTGTCTTTAAAGGTGTCCCGACGTCTGGGCAATGTGTTCTACATGATGAATCTTTCTCTGTCTGTGCCCCTGCCACCTGCCCCTGGCAAACCCGCTGAACAACCCTCTGACATGGCCTCCCCCCTTCACTGTAACAGCAGTGGTGACACTCCGGATAGTCCCTGCTCACAGGACCCAGAAACCTCAAAAACAGTGGAACAGATAATTTCAGAAAGCAGGGAAAACCCCTGTGACACAGCTGGATCTCAGGCTGACTTCCAGATGATTGCTTTTCAGAAAAGCTGAGCTGAGTCTGGGACATAATGTGTTTTTAATTATATGGGAACTACAGCCTGAAAGCTCTGTGTGACTGGGCCTGGATGGAACAAGTTGCAAAGGCAGCATGAGGAAGTGCTGAACTACATGTTAGTGCATTTACTTTCAAGTGCATTTATGTGAAGAGAACACCAATGCAAGTAAAAGGTAAATCTAATTTTTCATTAAAGTAATCACTGAAATCCATGAGAGACTCAGAGTGCACTGACTTACAGCATGTTCTGCACAGAAACTACAAGGAAAAGTTACAGCTTCTACTCATAGCTGACTTCAGCTTCTGTTGAACAAAATTTACACGAAATTCATTCAGAGAATATGGAATTACCAGCAGAATATAAAGAAATATACCACAGACTCAGACAAATTGAGTTAATTCAATTGCTACTCTAGAACAAAGCATTTCTAAGTGCCTGGGAAGGGTATGCAGATGAGATACCTGGATTAAACTCTGGACATGAAAATACCCTGAGCAACTGCAACGTGAATTATTCTGAGGCATTCTTATCTATGGGGTTTGAATTTCCTTTGAAGACTCCACTACAAAGACCAATCACCGGGACAGTAATGTCAGTCAGACAGCAGGCTCAAAGTCACCCACTCTCTGCTGCAGCACCCTTCTCCTGGGCACACCTGGACAAGCACACTCCCTCTTCACTCAGCAACACTCTCAGGGGCTTCATTATAGAAGAGGCCACCAATTTTAGCCTGAAAGCTCCATTTTCTTGGCAAATATGTGGGTTCCCCTCTCTTCTGCTACTGATGACCCATTACCTGAGAGCAAACAAAAGCCACAAAATAGGTTCCAGCTGGGGAGCAACCTCCAGCATTGCACTGAGATTCCTGTGTGAATTCTGTTTGTTCCCTCCTTAAGGGTTTTGGTCACACACTGATCGACTCTTTAGGCTTTGGAAGTTGCTACAGTGCCCTCTTCCACTGTCCTCCTTGCAAGAACAGCTCCTTTTCCCCAAAGGACACACAAATATTTTTGATCACTTTAATTTCTGTAAATTGAGGATTGATAGACTGTGGATCTGCTGTGTTTGCCACTCTAGAATTCTCTCCCCTTAGCTAGTTGGTGTGGCCTCAGGAGGTGCATTGCTGGTTAGACGGTGAGTGTCTAAATACAAGAGGGGGTACTCTTCTATTTTAGACTGAGGGAACCTGTTCTTTTACTGTTGCCTGAGAGAAACTATTCTATATCTTTGCTGTGTTTGTGCACTGGATCATATGTGATTAGATGTTTGCAACAACAGCTTAAGATGTTAATCTTACTACGCTGTCCAAAGAAAAAGGACAAGTATCTGGTTCTCATTTTCTGAAGTAGCAAAGTTTTTCTCTAAAAGGAGTGGTGCCTGATTCTGCTTTCACTGAAAAAGGCCACTTATACCAGTTTCAGCAGTTTGGGGGTCTGTGCAAATATTATAACTGAAGAATATGATTTTAGGGCTTGGATTGTGTCTTGCTCATCATTTCTGGATATTTTTTGTATATGGAATTATTTACTGGATACTCAATATTGTTTTAAAAAAAGCAAAAGCATTGTCTAAAAGATGTAAAACCGCAGCCTTGGTCTGACAGTGGGTTTCTGTTCATAGTGTCTCAGCTAATTTAAAAAAGTATTAAACCTATGTTCATTGATTTTTCTACATGTTTTCATGGCTTTAAAGCTTAGTAAGGCAGCTCGGACAGCTTTATGTTGAATTTGATGTAAATAGTTACTTCTTCAGGTTTTGGGTGAAACACAATTGTCAATGTGAAAAGCGATACTCTTCGAAACACTTTTACCTGTTGTTTGAATGTGCAACATCTCGGATCATTTTCATTAGGAAAAAATCTTCTATGTTAGATTTAACTGTTGTGAGGGATTTTAAGTGTAGATTGTTCATATACCATGAAGGAAACAGAAAATATTTTTATATAGCAAAATTGCTTGTTAAAATAAAAATAAATACTAAAAAACAATGAGCGACACCAGATCTGTTCAGCACCTGAAACAATTTCTAACGCTTTTTCATTTATGCAGTTGAAGATCATGATGATCACACTTATCTAACTACACACAGTTAATGAACTGGCTCTCAAATTATATATCCTACCTCCTTATTTTATGAAACGTTTGAGTTAATCCACACGAGACCGCCTCCACCCTACAACAGGAATCTTTGACACGTTTCCAAGTCAATGAGGCCACCACGAGATGTCGCTGCAAAGCTACGAGAAGTTTCTCTACAACCCCCCCACAAAGGGAAATGTGGCACCCCCGAAGCACCGGCGGCCTGTTGACAGCGGGGATGTTAAGAAACTCGGCTTGTTTTTCTAAAGTAACAGCAGGAGAGCTTCACTTGAAACCCTGTATGGTAGGGAAGTAGGCCTGAAATCTGGATCTGAAGAGTGTGACTGTTTGTTAATGGCTCAGCCGTGAACAATGCCCAGCGCGCAGTGAGCTGCACAGTGAGCTGGAGTGCAAGCTTGTCAGTCTCTACTGTTCTTCAATTAAAAAACAAAAAACCCCATGCACATACTTGGTTTTTCATCCCAAAACGACAAAGAGAACGACTTCATGTCTTCCTGCACAATAGCACCTAGATTGCATAGAGCCATACAGTGAAACGTGCTGGAAAGGGATCTGCCTGAACAGACATAATGAAATCTGTTTGTAATGAAGGAAATACCACTGGTAATGAATGTTTCCTCTCCTACAAACACTTTCAGACAGAATGAAGAAAAAAACTGTTAGGATTTTAAAAAGACATGGACCCCATAGAGCCATATTTTCATTTGGATGTGTTTTCAGGAACTAAGTTTCTGTGCAAACGTTGAGGCCTTATTGATTCTCAGCAGCTTTTTTAATTTATTGCTCACCCCAGCTGCAGAGGGGTACAATCACAAAGATGTAGAAAAACTGGCAGAACTTTATTCCTTTCCAGTGTCTCTGCCACCACTGCATTCATTTTTGCTGCCATGCCACTAAATCACAGTGGGATGCAGACAAGGTATTTTAATATATGTGGAATCGTTACAAATGCATCCATTAACATCTGTTGCTGTTAGTCTGTATCAGTAATCACAGAATCACTGTGGCTGGAAAAGACCCCTGGGATCATCAAGTCCAACCATCTACCCTACCTCACAGGTTCACCCCTAAACCATATCCCCCAACACCTCATCCAGGCATGGTGAATTAACCACCTCCCTGGGAAGCCTATGCCACTGCTTGACCACCCTTGCTGTAAAAATCTTTTTCCTAAAAAAAAGAATTGAATTGACACTGAGAAGAGCCTGGCTCCATCCTCCTGACACCCACCCTTCACAGATTTATAAACATTAATGAGGTCACCCCTTAGTCTCCTTTTCTCCAAGCTAAAGAGACCCTCACCCTTTCCTCATCGGGGAGATGTTCCACTCCATCATCTTTGTGGCTCTGCACTGGACTCTCCCAGCAGTTCTGTGTCCTTCTTGAACTAAGGGGCCCAGAACTGGACACAATATGAAACTCTTTACAATGAGTGGGCTGAAAAACTGGAATGGGTATGCAGAGAGGTGATACATGCCATATCCCTGGAAATATTCAGTGTAAGGTTGGACAAGGCTCTAGGCAACCAGATCTAGCTACTGATGTCCAGGGTGATTGGTCTAGGGAACCTTTGAAGATACCTCCAAAACTGTGATGCAGCTGAAGAAGAGGATGGTTTCTATGAGGTGCTGTAGAAGATTTTATCTGTATCTACACTAAACTTGGAGGCTTCTAGAGACACAGACTTCCTTTTTTAAAAGTATTTTTCTTACAGGGCCAAGATTAATAAAAAGTTATAGCAAACATATAACAAAATGGTTCTGCACTACAAATAACAGATGAAGGAAAGTCCTGAAAAGGAAGAAGTGGTTTGTCCTTCCTACCATAACCTGTATGTCTGACTTCATGATTGCTGCATAAGATGATATGAAATACATATTCACATAGACCTAAACAGATAGGTCTCTGCTCAGTTCCCCAGGTGAAAACATCTCTACAAAATGCTATGAATATTCAACAGTTGTTAGGCAGAATTCCCCCTTGGTCCAAGTCAGGCACTAATTCTAACCAGGCACATGAAAACAAGAACAGGCAGCTAAACCCACAAGGGGATGGTATCTCAAACTGACTCATATCCATGCCACCAGCTACTTCACTTGGAATACTTAGTATTCCAAGACCCTGTGAAACTTTCACAAAATACTTTTCAAAACATTAATTTATTCTTTGAGTGTGAAACAGAAAAAAGTCACCTCCATTTTTTAAAATCACCTGTAGAAATGTTTTAGATTTCAGACTTTCCAAACACCCTAATTTATGTTAATGGGTTGTGTAGAGTTTGGAGTCACCTGCAACACCAGAAATTTTACAAGGAAGCACCCAAAACTAGATACAACTCTTGTTTTGTTATCTTGCTCTGATAATGGCAAAACAAATGTCCTATCTAAGCCTATTATTCACTGGAAAATAACAAGTCAGCACTGTGAGGCTGGGTTTTCATCAGGGTTATGCAGCCTGTGATGCCTGGTTTTGATTAAGCCCTTCATGCTATAATAAATAGCTACAGCTATACTGAAGTGGCAATTTCAGGATAATTAGAACACAGGTTATAATAAGATGAAAACTTGCTTCTCCTTTCTCATTTGTTTAGGGTTTGAGGGTGTTTGAGGGGCAGGGGTTGCTTCCTGCCTTTGTAGTTGCACAGCTGTTCTCTTTCTTTGGGAAAGGTTTGCTTGTATATTGAGAACATATATTCTGTTGATTTGGCCTTTACTCAGTCCTTTCGTCTGACCTATTGCCAAGTTCACCTAAGTGTGTATTCTTCCAGGCAGACACTAGTTCTGCTACTAACCACATGTTCTTCTTGAAAAAACAAATTTCCCTGTTGGTGAAGATGTAGTCTTTTAGTTAGGCCATAGAAGAGGAATCTATCGCCCATGTTGTCGGGAGAAGAATCCCGTATTCTTTTCTATAGTACAATGATGATATGAGTAGATGTTTTGCTTTATCAAAATTTAAAAACCACGTGTGTATGTCATCTGCATATCTGAACTACTGAAACAAATATCAATCAACCGAAACAGCAAACAGAAAAGGCATTGCTGACCAAGGGGAAAAAAAGAAAGCATTGAGCCAAGTGGGTTTTCATCTTTGCTGATTACCTTTCAGTGATGGGGTTCAAGCAGCGGTGCCAGACAGGGGTGCTGCTCAGTCTGTGATCCTTGGTACTCCAGCTCTCTGTACGCAGATCCCAGTGAAAGATGGTCTGCAAAGCAATCACTGGCTTCTGGCTGATCTGTTAATTGGAGAGATATGAACTCAGCAATCACATTTTTGACTCAAACACTTGTAGTCATGACAACAAATATATAATTTTACAAAGCAATAACAATTCTTTTTCCTAATGCTGTATCTTTAAACATCACTGTTCTTCACCTCCCCTTCTGCCACTGCTAAAAAATACAGACATATAAGCAAGCTTTAATTCAATTTCATTTTTTTCCACGTCTCAGCTGGTTCTTCCAAAATTCTGTTGATGTATTTTCCATTTAACTTATTTCTGTGTCCAGGCACACATCCATAGTCTGCTGTACCAGCAGACTGACAGAGATCTTTAGGAACAGTTACATGCCACTCCACATCAGGAGGGACATTTCCTTACTAAGGTTCAACAGTTGCTTCTAAAATGAAAATAGGTTTCACAGTGAGCAAAGCTGGTATTTGAAATAGATGCAATTAGTGAAGGATCAGAATCCAGAGAAATTAATTCTTAGTTCTATTATGTTTTTGTAAGTTCTATGTATCAAATAATTCTGAGTTGTTTTGAAATGAAATGGAACTTGGAAGTGTGGAAGCGTTTAAAAAGCATCTCAGCGAAAGGTAATTCTGGATATTCGTCTAATGAATCTTTGTTGTTCTGTTAAATTAAAAGCTAAGTGGCTAACTAAATATTTATAAGCTTCTGAGATGTAAGTGACTCAGGATACGTCTACATTGGAGTGTGCTTCTGAGTTATGACTCATGTGTATGTGGGTGGATTGTAGCTGAACCTGCCTTGAAAGTACATGATGCTGCACAGTACAAGGCCCATATTCTGTGTATTTTGAACCCATATTCAGTGCTGGAGCTGACTGCATGAAAAGGGAGGTCACTCCTGAGCTGGCAGCAAGCTACCATCTGTAGATGGCTCCTAACATACTGCTCAGTAATGTGCTCATCCTCCTCGGATTCCTTTATGGAAGATCTTTCCTTCCTTTCTGCTTTCCTGCCTGTCAACATAATAGTTGAGGTAAAGGGAATTTGTGTTCTTCCCTCTCTCCCCCCAAAGCCAGAAGGACCAACCATGGATCAAGTGGATAAGCTTTGTGCAAGTTTTGTTCAGCAGAACAGATTCAGGCTCCCAGTGTCACTTCAGTTTCTGTATCGCAGAGAAGCCTGAGATAATTCGTTACATGCTTGCCACTAATTCAATTGCCAACATAGCCCTATGCTTCTGGTGTGTATTAACAGAGTCCTAGTGGTGCCACCACATCATCTTAGGGATCCAGGATGGCGGACACTGAGCCCAAAACAATGAAAGTCCCAACAGCACAAATGCCAGAAAAAAAATTAATACAAAGTACAAGAAAATATGCACCAAGCACCTAACTTGGTGTCCTGACACAGAGGCCAGGAGAGACGACCTGAAGCAGAGCATATGACCAAAGCAAACATTTCAGAACACTTCTCCAGGGACCTCTCTCACAGACTACCAGGAGTGATTGGCGTATGTAAGAGCTCATGTTGCATTTTTTTACAAGACTGTCTCCAGCTAGATTTTTGAACTAAATTTCCGTCATCCATGGTACTGTATTAGATCACACAGTTGGGGTAAAAGAAGGAGGAGGAGGGAAAAGGGGTTAATGAAATGCTGTGGGTTTGGCCTCAGTTGAGAAAGGAAACAGCTCCACTTTCATGCAATATCCTTCATAACAGTAAAGTAACTGGTTATGAGTTTGAAACCGTACTGTAATCAAAATGGCAGTTGGCACAGAAGGGACTGACTTCACTGCATGATTCTGTAATGCTTCTTTTTGCAACTGTCCTACAGCTGACGTAGACGCTAACCTTAAACACAAGCCAGTCCCCAGCTGTCTTGACATTCAGTTTTGAGATTCAGCCATTTGCTTCCCTCCTGTTCTCATGGCACATTGATGAATGCAAATAGTCCTGTCCCATGTAAGAATCCATCGTGATAGGCTTTGTGCTCCAAAGCCATAGAAGTTCATCCCACATTGGGGGTCACACTCCCTGACCCACTTTTCATCAGTCCTTTCTTATTAATCTTTTTTATGCATTTGCTCCCCGTGCTACACAACAATCTGCTGCTACATCCCAGCTGTCCTGGGAAAACAGCGTTTCTCAAACTTCACAGGACTTAAAAGTTCTGTGAAAACAAAAAAAACCCCCAAACAAACAACAAAAAACCCCCAACAATACAAAACCCCAAACAAACTGATTAACCAGAAATCCAAGGTGCTGTGCTGACAGCAAAGAAGCTTCATGTACTGCAGATAACATACAAAAAAAAAAACCAAACAAAAACCAATGCAAAATGAAGAGCTAAACATCAAAGGTGGGTTTATGAATCATTAGTAGATTCCAAGACACAGAATCTGGGAAGCAAGACCTTAGAAGAGCCTGAAATTGGACGTATAAGAGATAATGATCTACCATGAGCTCCACATGCACTCTTCCCAGTGAGCAGATGGGAGCACACAGCCTCTCCCATGGAGCAGGCATGGGATTCGTAACTTTTGTCTGTGCAGGGATAGTAGAGGGGCTCTGAGCTAAAACCCCCACCCAGGCATTGGTGTTATTAGCAAGCTATAAGTTACAGAAGGCCAAAGCTCTTTCTGCAAGAGAGCCTCCATTTCAGCTGTGCTTTCACATCACTGTGAGTGAAGCACATGAAATAACTGTTAAAACGATTGACAACTCCAAAACACGTGTTTGCGAATAAATGCAGTTTGCCTGCCTTTTACGAGGCATTGCTTTATTGTAACCATGAACACTTTAACTCCCTTATAACCACAGTTTTATCTTTTGAATTACACTTTGATAGTTCATTCACTGTACTGTCATTCAGCTTAATTTGCAACTTACATAGATCTTCTGCCCAGCAACAGCCAGAGGAAACCATTCAAAAAAAAACCAAACCAAAACAAACCAAAAAAGATGCCATAGCAGGAAAACAAGCACAAAAACTGGCACAACGACTCTGGAGCAAACACGCTGCTGGAAACAGTTTTAGGGTTTTAATTACCTAATTTTCAATCTGAGAAGTACCAAAACTGTACAACAAGGTGCAACATGATTTGAAAGGACTGGACAAGATGATGCAGCATTGCACATACTTTTCCATCCCAGAAAGCCCAAATGTAGTTTGGAAACATGGAGCCAGGATAAACCATTATATGCTTTGCTAACTTGAGTGATCTCATAGCAAAGGCACCCGAGGGAACCTCTGACAAAAGGCTATTTAGCCGTATATAGGCTGCTTTCTGAATCCAATTCTCTTAAGTATGTGAGAAGCTATGGGCAATAGTCTGTTTAAATAGGCAACAACTACCAAAGGCCTCTTAAATGGAACACCTTCAAGGGCTGATGTCCTGTGTAGGACTAGTAGAACCTGACATACGTATTTTTACAGCTGTAGCACCTTCATTCCAGCAGGACACGGTAGGGGCCAAGCGACACCACTGCCTCTTGACACTGCTGCCTTCCACGCCAACCGAGTCGTGAGAAGCCTCCAGAGCAATTATGGCAGCTGGACTTTGGACATTGGGGCCTGAGCCGTGTAAGGGCGCGATGCAGGCCGAGAGGGGCTGACGGAGACTAAGGGAAGCCTCAGGGGAGCCGATGGGGTCTGAGGGAGCCTGAATGGGGCTTGAGAGCAGCTAAGAGCGTCTGCGGGGAGCTCACAGAACCTAGAACTACTCTGACAGATGTTGAGCTGAGCTGGGCGGACTGGGGCTGACGGCGACTAAGAGCCCCGGAGGGGGCGTGGCCTCTCCGCTCCACACGTGTTCCCGCCGCTTCTCGCGATGCCACCGCTCCCCCACCCCCGCCGCCCGCGTCACCGGCGGAGCAGTTGGGGACAACATGGCGGAGCGGCGGAGACACAGGAAGCGGATCCAGGTAGCCGAGACTCTCCCTCCCCATCCTTCATGGCCCCGCGCCCCCTCCTCGTCGAAGGTCTTTTTCCCCCTCGGTGCTGCGGCCTCACCGGGAAGGCTCGGCGAAAGCCCAGCGGCTGCGGCTGGGTGGAAGCTGGGGCAGGCGCCGGGAGACAGGTTTTTCTCGGAATTTTCTAGCAAAATCGGTAGAAAAGAGGGAACCCGCAGCAGGGGAGCTGAGGTGGAAGCTGCTTCCCGGACCCGGGCGGTGGTCGCTCTCGGTGAGGCTCGGAGCTGCGGTTTGTTATCAATCGCCGCATTGTACCCGGCATCTCCGCCCGTTACCGGTGCGGAACAAAAGCTCCGCGTGCGGTGATAACCGCCACCTTCGCCCCTTTCACACCTCTACCAGTGATTCTTAAATAAAAACACCCGGGACGGATGGTATCAGCATCTTTAAAATCAACCGTTCATGTCCATTTCCACCACCGCCCCCTCCCTACCCCCAAGCCAGGAAATGATGTGGTAAGGAAGGGAAATTTGTTTTCAGGAAGCATAAACAAACAAGCTCGTCTAAAAATAGGCCTAATCGGCTTTGGAATGATGTTAAAATGTGGGGATAATTATGTGGTGTCAGTTCAATGCAAGGCGAAGGCTGTGCAAGGTGCCTCCGGTCACCTGGGAGACAGGACTTCTTGATGTGTAACTTTGTGAGTTTTGCAGAGTTTTTGCAGCCTGTTTCTGGCAGAGTTACAGCATCGGTGGCTGTAATGCCTGTTACTGTTAGGTGTTACTCAGCCTAAGCAGTTGTTTGTTTGGGAATTATGGTTCTGCTCTAAATGGAGGTAATGCTCGTGAGAGGGATTGTAGGAGATGTTCACGGGTGGCATCTTCAGGTGTCATCCTTCTGCTTGGCTGTCCTGCTCATCCCGTCCCAGCCCACTTTCCCTTCCCCCAAGAACATGGAGTTGCGCCTGTCCTTGTAATGGATCCTTTTTTTAAAAAAATGTTCCTTTTTATTCCCATTAATTGAAATTAGTGGGGAAGGATGGGGAGCAGGGTAATTAATCGGACTCTTGTTAAGCCAGTTTTATCAATCAGGCATTCCATGAATTATCATAACACATTACAGAGTTATTCTCTTTCCATTAATCTTTATAGACTGTCCCTTGCTTTGGATGACAACAGCTAAACAAAGCATGAATCAAACTTGAATTAAATGTCATTTAATGTTTTGTATAGTACCCAAGGCTGCGGTCCTGCAGGCACTTAAGCACATGCTTAATTTCCAGCCTATTACCAGCAAATGTCTTGCCCAGATTGTTAGTAATTAAATCGATGTCAGGATGTTAACACTTACGGTTTAAGATTGTGGCCTAAATGTGTGATACAATTACACAGATAAATGTGTTTTCTGCCTTAGTCCTTCCCAGTGGATGTGGACAACATTAGGAAGACCAGAGAACAAAGAGAATCCTGTTGAATGCCCAAATATTGTTCTTAACTGGTCCGTGAATAAAACTGCATGTGTTTTTCTTGATAGTTGGTTTGTTGAGGGGAAGCTAAGCTTTTTGGATTTCACTGGCATAGCTACAGTACAGCTAACTGTGTTTCAGGATAAGGCTGCAAGTTTCTTCTTTTAAAACAAAGTGGGGGATTTTTATTTGTAGTTGTTTAAACTGCTTTAGAAGCGTGTACTTAATTTAGGGTAATGTGTACCCCTTAATAAAGAGATACTATAGACAAGGCTGACGCTTGACAAACACCCCACTGTGTCACGCTGTGTTGTGTCTCCCCACAAGAGTGAGGTGCTTAGGAGGACACAATGTATTTAACTGCGGAAGAGGCATTACATTACATTAGTTAGGTTGCAGATAATGTGTTTACAGAACCTGGGTTCTAAGTAAAGCTTAGAGGGCTTTACATCTCCTGTCAATATTGGAATCACAGTGGTTAGGTCAGCCAGCTACACATGAGGTGACACATGGAAAAAGTCTCAAGAAGTTCAAATGTTGAGCCCATCCTGTTTTCCATGGGAAACCATAGCAGGGAGGTCTGTTTTATAGAACATGTTTTCAGAAAAGCATATGTTGCCTGGTCAGTATTGCATAGCTTGGGCTCTTCTGTAACTTTCAGCTTGTTGCCAGAGGAAGTTGCAGAAATCTCAACTTGAGAAGTTTGAATAAAGACAGGTTGTAGCATTTCCAAAGTGTCATTCCTGCCTGTAATTTAACAGGGTGATCTCTTCAGATATACAGTAGTGAAAAGAGACTGCTGGGCTGTAGGATGCAGACTGCTCAAGCCAGTGTAGTCCCACATGATTCAGATGTCTGAGATCAAGAATGCTTGCTGGATAGAAAGGACTTAGAAAAACAACATGTGTTGTCTGATGGCTAGTTTAATATTTTTTTTTTCTACATCTTGAAAGATGGGAAATGTCTTTGAATGCCTGTTACTACAGCAACCCGATCAATGTACTGCATTTAAAAAAACCCAGCAGTTTGATCTGTATCCTGAAATACTTAAGCACAAAATCTTCAGACCTGGTTACTTCAACAAGAGTTAGGCTGGGTAATATGTGGCACTTTGCTGGCAGGTCTGCAATTTGACTGTTAAGTAGGCGTTAACTTTTAATTACATTGGCCAGATTCCACTGTGCATGGTTTGATTCTGCCCAGGTGAAGTTCTGTTTATCTTTGCGTTGTGATTGTTAGCACTTGCATTGCACCTTAGTGCTGCATCCTTCGCTCTGGAAAAGTTAATGCCTATAAATGTGGCTCTTGTGAACAGAGAAAAGGATTCTTGGGGAATGCCTCACTGCACATTGATGGCTGCGGTGGCATCAATGCTGTGCACATGCCATTAATGACACATACCTTCCTCCTTGACTTCAGTTGCTGGAATTGAGGTTTGAGATCCTCCTCACAGTCAGTATTAACTATTGCAGCTTGCAGTTCCAATGTGTTGTGATTTGGGCTTTGCCGAAGGACAAAGTGCAACAGCTCCATAGCTGCATCCTGTGCTAGAGTTCTTTTATTGGATAAGTGTGGAAAAGATCTTCAGAAATGACAGTGCAGTGGTTTTCCAGTAATTTTAAGCCAGCTTGTTCATTTGTCTTTATTTTCTCATAAATTCTAGCAAAGCTGAGTGGAATGATAACAAAAACATGGCTAACTTAAAAAGTGAGTAGTATCAGGTGGTGACAGTAGAAGAAACAAAGACTGGGGTTGGAATGCAGAAAAATAGGAATGAGAAGTAGTAGCCCCACTTGTCAGGAAAACAAGAATCACTGTCTTGTGAGTTACATTTTGGAGGTGGGAAGGGAAAAAGTCAAAACAACTGGCCTAGGGGACTGATGCTGCCATGATTTCTGTATAGCTTTTCCTTGGCTTAGTGATGACTGAAAAGAAAGAAGGCAGAAAATAAATACTTTATTTTTATTGGATATATACAGGACAAAAAAAACCCACCAACCCAGCTAATCTGTTTCGGTAAAGAAAAGTTAAGGTCCTGTGGGTAGCGCGCGGCCCCAGTAATCCAGAAGAACTGGTTTCTCTGCATGGCTCTGCTACAGTTTCTTCTAAGAGACCTTGGGTAAACCATGTACTGGTCATCAGTGCAGGAGCTGGACAATTTTATGTTTATTAGTCACTGAAGAAAATATCGCTGGTGTCCTAAGAGTGAGTCCTAAGACCCTTAAGTGATAGTTTCCTTACTATCTACTCCCACCCAGTATTCTGTTGAATCACATTCATTTGTGTCCTTTTGCACCTTGATTTCTTCCAGGCAGAGTATAAATGTTTCAGCAGGATGGATGAGAGGTTCCCAATCTGCTGCCACAGAACATCGTCTAGCCTGAGGTCCTGAGAGACAACAGGGAAAGGGAAATTATAATCTTGTGATTCAACCCAAGCCGAGATGTGCTCAGACCATCTTCAGAGAAGATAACAGTTGTAATGTCTCTACAATATGAGGAGTGGAACATGGGTTGACTTAGTGTCATTTCTGACATAGCCTCTTACCTTGAGGAATAGGCTGCTTGTGACAAATGTGCTTCACTTGCTTCATCCGCAAATCTGAAGATCATATAAATAATTAGGCTTCAGAAGTCTTTCATGAGGGACCATGTTTGGAAAAATCTAAGTTCTTGGAGCAAATTGATGAGCTAGATACTAATTTTATTAAAATAAAAGAATTTTGGTGACCTCTTTAAAATGAAATTACCTCTTTAAAATAAAATGAACACAATCTTGGTAATGCATTTGTCTGCACATGAAATACCTTGTCTTCTTAGTGACAGTCATTATTTACTCTGTTCTGATTTTCCAGAAACCTTGTTTATATTGCAATGTTGTGGAAGGAAATCATTCTGGCTTTGGTTGTGCCCATCTTCTCACAACTCTGATGCAAAGAGGGGGAAAAGAAGTAGATGAGATTTCCAACCACAAATGTTCTCTGGCCTTTTGACATTCCTTGAGTGGCTGCAAGGAGTAAGAGAACCTGAATAAAGCATACTCTGGTCAAGATGATTTTAGATACTGTCTAGTGACAACATGCAATTTTTTGATGTATAAAATTAAAGTAGATGCAAGAGCTCAAAACAAAATCAAGAGCAGAAGTATTTAAAGGTTGCCACCATGATCCTGTTTCTGTTATTAATTGAAAACAGTTTAATCATAATTGAGAAGACATTTGACAACACTGCAGATGTACGTTGTCCAAGACATTTCTTGATTTTTTTTTCTGTCTTTCCTACAAAAACAAACTCAAATATTGGAAGGTCTTCTATGAGGCCATGTCATCTTGAAAGCTTTATAATTTATTGAGAACTACCTCTTGATCATTTGTAGAGTCTTTTTCTCAGTGTATTAGGATGCTCGAAATCCCTGGGCTGTGGCTGTTTTTACAGCTGAGCATAAAGATCAGTTGAACTGCGTCATTGAAAAGTTGTTCTGAGGATACTGAAGCTTTCAGTTCTTCTGTTGGTTTCATTTTGTGATGCAATGCAATATTATTTTCTGTCAGTCTTCTCTTTTAATATTTTAACAGAAGCCTGGCTCTGTGAATAAAGAGATGAAAATAGGATGAGAAATGGGAATTAAACTGCAGAGGAAACTTGCTCAGAATGAGCTCATTTAAACTGTGCCGGTCTCTCTCACATGGAAGTTGGATTTTTTTTGTTGTTTGGGATGTTACGAAACTCTTCCACAGAAAAGGACAAAGCAGCAGATAGTAAGGAGCAGTGAAAAAAAACCCTCTCCTGGTGCCAGCCAGTGCCTGTCTAGCACATCACATGCCCGAGCAGAATCATAAATATTTTAGGAAGAAAAGAACCCACCTATAGCAGAAGAATATCTGTAGCTTCTCTGACTGTTTTGTGGTCTGTGCTGTGAAAAACTTTTGTCCTGTGAATAGTTGTTTCAAGTTTAATTTGCTGGTAGGAAATACTAGGTAAGTGTTATTTTGAAACCCAGTTAGTACCTGTAGCCATCAGCCTCCACGGTACGTTATAGTTCCTGTGCTGTATGGTAACAGTGGGACACGTTTGCTCATTTTGTTCCTTTTAAATCAAATCTGGTTTGGTACCAAACTTGGTAGCATCATCAGTGATTTACAGTTACTGGTACAACGGTACCATATATGGGGACATCAAAGCACAGTGTGTAAATTGCGTGTGGACGTGCACTGCCAGCTGGTGAAGATTTTCCGTGAGGTATCTGATGCTCTATACAGAATTCTACAACTACAAAAAGAGATTGAACGTGTTAATGCGATCTGCATGAAGACTGTTCGGGTCATCTGGCTTAATGTGGGAACATGGGTTTGAAACTGATGCGTGTGAGACTGTATTTCCATATAGATGTGAAGAGTTTACACCTGAGGAAAAAATTTAAATCTCAGAACTAGCAAACTGGAGTGTTTTGGTCATTTGGATACCTTGTGTCTGCATTATTCTTTTGAAAATTGTCCTCAGGTAGGAACAGCCACAATCTCCTCCGGAAGGATCATTCATTAACTAGTTGATTTTGAAAGTTAGTTGTGCAAAGTGTTGAAAATTAACAACTCGCCATCTGAAGTTTTTATTTGGGTTTAACAACATGTATTTGATCTTGTGGTTCCACTTAACCTGCTGCTTATGATGTTAAGATCATGCATCCTAACAGCACTAATGAGGGTTATGTGTGTTTATTGACCTGTAGAAACATGACATCTTTAAATGGAATCTGGATTCTGGTTTTTCCTGCAAATCACAGTCTGGTTTGTGGCATCTCTAATCTGTTTCTTTGGCCAGCACATGAAATACAGGTACAGAAAAGGTACTGTCACTCTGAAAAGATGTCCTGGTGCTTCTCCTGTTCCTGCAGAGAATTAAATCTTTGACATGAGATTAAATCTTTGAGGAGGTGTAATACTCCTGGTGTTTGTTTCAGATACATTTTGGTGAAACAAGACCATTAGGAAGGTCTTGTCCAATTAGGTCTTAATTTTACTTGATTGAAAATGCCCAGCTCCATCCTTCTGTCTTATACATCTCTGGATTCTATGGCTGCTCTGCAAGTTGGTACAGAATTGATGAGGAAAAGGGCTCCCTTTCCCTGGGTACTTCATCCTGCTGTGCTTCCCACTGATTAGACTAGTCTCTTCCATTGTAGAAGCTGAGGTCATTCTGCAGTCATGCGGTGAAAATTTTCTAACCAAATCTTTCCATTTGTTCTCAACATGGTTTCTTCTCTCAGAAGAAACTTGCGTTGTAATTTCCTAAATGCTCGTTCATCGCTTGGTTACAGTTTTTTCTGTGCTTCCTTTGCAGTTCCTCCTTCAGTTTGCTCTTTTTACAGAGCTGTTAAAGGAGTTTGTAGTCGTTACCTTCAGATCGTCTAACTTGAGAATTCCTGCTTTATTGCTCCGTGTAGACAGAAAGGTTTTTAAGAAAAAAGACTTGACCTATTTTCACATCTTTAACACTTTATGTATTATTTATACATTGCCATAAGATAATGAGGACTTGGGAATACCAGATTTTTGACCACGAACAAGTGATTTTCCCCTGTGTTTAGAACTGTATTATTTATGGATTTTTACTGTTGTAGGAGGTCGGCGAGCCGTTCAAAGAGGAGAAGGCTGTTGCTAAGTACTTGCGCTTCAACTGTCCAACAAAATCCACCAACATGATGGGCCACCGAGTTGATTATTTTATTGGTAAGGTTATTTTTAACTTCATTCTAACATTGTACTTTGGTGGGGGCGTTCAGTTTTGGGTTTGACTTTCGAAAGTTTGTCTAGACATTAGATAGCCATAAAACTAATTCTATCAGCCTGAAGTAAACAATAAACTCTAAGCTCTGTGATTTAAAGGCATAAAGTTGTCATGAGTGATGGCTTTCAGAACAGCGGCTGCTCTTACTACAAAGGTTGAGAGGATGTGAGACATCACCAGAACTGACTGACTGGCTGGAGTGGGTCACGGGACATAGACTGAATGTTAAATTAAACGTGTTTAATTTTAAGGCATTTTTGGTTTGTTTTTCCCTCTAGCCTCAAAAGCTGTGGATTGCCTCCTGGATTCTAAATGGGCAAAGGCAAAGAAAGGAGAAGAGGCTTTATTTACAACCCGAGAGTCTGTAGTTGATTACTGCAACAGGTATGGCCTAACCAAATTCATCAGTGTTATTAATGAGAATAGTTGTCTGGATATCTCAGTTATTTAGGAACCCATTTTATAGTCACTTGAAGTTAGCAGCGTTAGAGCTCCCAACTCTCTCCCTCGCAGTGCCATTGTGTTGGCACTGTGGCAGAAGATGGACTCGCACATTCAGTTTATGCCTCTTACAGGGTACATCCGTGGTGCCTGATGCAGCCCTCTCTCTGAGAACTTTGTTTTGATGGTTGACATATCCTGACTGTACCTCATCTGGGGCAGATGCGGAGCGCTAAGGGGACTCCCTACACATAGAAAACTGCAAAAGCTACTTAGGAATGAAAAAATACCACTAATACTTAGTCTTTTCCTGGCTTCTTTTAGGTAGCCATCCAGCAGGGTGATTTGGATTCTCTCTCCAGTTCCAGGGCTGAGGCAGGGCTCTTTCTGTGTTTGGACTTTAATCTTTCTGCTGATTTCACAGTTTAGAAAATGTTTTTTTAATGCAAGAAGAAAAGTAAGTTTTCCTTTCCAGAGTCTTTGGACTGAAGTAAGAGCCTGTGTGTCTGTTCTTCAGTTCCTAAAGCATCAGATGAGAGGACAGTTGGTTAACTCCTTTAGCCCCAGCAGCTTAAAGAAAGCCTCTGTAGAGTACAAAGAAAACCAATGCACTCTTCTATTCTCTGGAACTGATTTTTATCACCAGCATCACTTCATGCCCCAGTGATCCACATGGCACAATACTGTATTTGCAGTTCAGTGTCTCTTGCTCATATCTATATTGTTAATAATGCTAAGGCCACTGATGCTGTTTTCAGGGCTTTAGACATGAACACTGTCTACTTCCTTTGTGTTTTGGAAGTGATGGAGGTGGAAGTACAAAAATAAACTCTTCAGTGTAATAGACTGCGTAGGCTCTTAACAAAAATAAGTCCCTTCGTTCTGTTGGTGTGTCTGTTGCTTGTTTTACCTTCCCCATCAAACAGGGCCCAAACATCAGATGCTGCACCTCCATCCTGTGTCAAATATGTATTTAAAACTGGTTACTAAGTTAATTCATAATGTTGCCTCCAGTACGTAAGGTCTCCTGGTACATGTATGTGTTGATCTAAGTTCAGCAAATTTTCTTTTGATGGGCTTTGTTCACGAATAAGCTTCATCAGTAGTGCTCTGTTTAGAGGGTTAACAAGTCGGGAATGGGAAAGCAGTCTGGAATTTATTACTTATGTGGAGGTCTGTCCCGCTTCAGACCCTGGCTGTTGGCCCCATGGATACTATGGCGGTGTGATCTGAACAGCAGGGCTTGCATAGTCCCATGTTTTTGTATTCTGTCAGTGGCAGAGGTAGGTCCTGAACGTGAAAAAACCATGCCTGCTAAGCTCCTGCTGCAAAGAGAAGTAGTTTCTCCCTAAGAAGTGATTTTCTGTTGCTAGAAAGAGAATCCACGTCACCACTTGTCTGAAGGATTTTTTAACATACCTGAAACAACTGTGCAGCACCTAACAAGGAACGTGATAAGCCAAGTGTCCACTTCTTATTTTTGCTATGGATGGAGGTGCAATATCGGGAAAGATAATTAAATTGACCTGGTGGCTTCCTCCATCTTACGTCTTGTGTATTAATTCACATCTACGCAAATGTAGCTACAGACAAGGAAAGGTTTTACCCAGTTTTGAGGAGAACAGAAAGAGCAAAGCAAGAAGTGAGATGCAGGGTAATGAGGTCTGGAGTATTCAGCTGTAAGTAGAGCAGATGGTGGTGACATCTCTCTTTCAGTCACACTATTCATGATTATATTAGATAATCTAGAACGGTATCTTAATAATTGAGTGTAAACACTGTTAGCACAACCACAGTTAAATGTGTTGCTTAAATATTTTCATTTCAAGGCTTCTGAAAAAGCAATTTTTTCATCGAGCATTAAAAGTGATGAAAATGAAACCTGACAAGGATACAAAGAAAGAAAAGGAAAAAGGAAAAGCTGAGAGTGGGAAAGAGGAAGAGAAAAAGACCAAAAAGGAAAGTGGCAAAGATGAAAAAATGAAGAAGGATAAAGAAAAGGAAAAGAAAAAGGATGGTGAAAAAGAGGAGTGTAAGAAGGTAAGTCGTGTCTGAGAGAGAGACAGACCTGTGACAGACAATACATGAACTGATGGTTAAGACTTCATTGACTTTAAAACAATGGTTGGTGGTTCTAAAACGTTATCTGCCTTGTTTTTTAAAGAGGCTTCAGCAGGACCTTGGTGTAACTCATCATCTTCTAACGTGGACTGAGTTAATCAGAACATGTAGCTGCAGTGGGCAGTGATGCTTCAGGCAGGCATCCATTAGCAGTGACATGATGGTGTTGCACCTCACATCTGAGACCGGTGCAGCTGCACACAGGAAACAGAAACCGTTCTGTGAGGTTTGACAAGAAGAATGTTTGAAATGTAGTATTTGGTGCTTGTCAGAAGCTCTGCAATATCGTGAGCTGTGACACACCATTGCTCATCTGCATCATGCCTAGTTTTTACAGCCTTCTTATTTAAAATTCAGACTGTTGGTACTGTACCAGTTTTCATGTGGTTTTGCATGTTTTCATCCCTGATTTATTTTATTAGCAGAGCAGAATTCTTAAATTACTTCATGAGGGGATGTGGGGTTTTTCCGCTGTATGCGGCGGTACGAACCCAGTGAGCATTAGCAGGATAGTGCTAAAAAGTTATTCTTTCATGGTTTAAAGCCACCTGGCAGCTGAACAGCATGCACCTGCTCATTTTCTGTGTCCTGCCCTGGGAAGTGGGGGAGAGAGCTGGGGGAGAGAGGACTCTTAGGTTGAGGTAAAAACTATATAATAATTGAAATGATTTTATTATAATGATACAGTATACAGGCAAGTGATGCAGTGTAGTTGCCCACCTCATGCTGACCAAGGTCAAAACATAGTGTGTTCTCTCCCAGAGGGAAGAACTCTAAACCCACAGTCCTGGAAAAGAAGATTCCAGTTTCCTGTCCAGTCATCATGCACATACTGAGCATGATGTTTGATGCAGAATATTCCATAGCCACTTTGGGTCTGCTGGTCTGCCCATGCTACCTCCCAGCTTCTGTAGCATCTGCATGCTAGCAAGACGAAGTTGAAAAGTCCTTGGTTTCTTAGCAACAATTAAAACCATCAGTATATTATCAGCATTCTTTCATGCTGAACCCAAGACTTAACAGCTTAATTCTAGCTTCTCAGAGGAAAAATTAGCTCTGTCCCAGCTGAAATCAGGACAATTCCCATTCAGACACTCCTAAGTGAACTAACAGCCCGTTTAGTGAGAGGTACAGTCTGCATGTACCATACTTGGGATCTCAGAGGAAAGCTACAGGGGCTAATAAAAGCCCTAATGATTGTGTCTTAAAAAAAACCAATCTTACTTCTAAACATAGAAGCCAGTGTAAGATTTCCCAACTCTTGAGGTACTTTGAAGTGCTGATTATGAAAGTTATGAATTGCTCCATTTCCCTGTCATCTGGAGAGTTACATTATTAAATGCAGTGTTAATTTTTAAACTAATCATTAATTATTGAACTGATACTTTAGTGGATTATGTAAGCCAGTGGGTAATGACCTGAACAACACCACCACAGGATAAAAACGAGAGCTAATTTCATTCAAAGAAATAAGTAAAGACAAGGAAAGAGGGAAGAAGAAGCAGAAGATGCAAAAGTGGTTGTGGAGGACAGAGAATAATTGGGCAGAAAGTGGTAAACATGGCACCAAGTGATTCTAATAAAGTCAGTAATTATGAAGAGTTGAGCTTTGTGCAGACTGTCAGTATCAGCAGAGCTTTACTGGGTATGTGAAGACACAACACAATCCCAAAGCCATAATCTAGGCCTTAGACACCAACTGAAAATAAAATGTCTCTTTCCTTACAGCTTTCCATTATTTTTGAGTTACCCAGTTGGTAATAAACAAAGAGGAAATAAAGTATCTGTACTTTAAAAAGTGTGACTGTGATCTTGAGTTTCTGGTAATTTATCAGACTCAATATATTAGGATAGTAGAAATTAAAATTAAGAAATTAATTCTTTTTTTCAAGTTTCTTTTTTAAATGTGAGTAACTTTTTTATCCTCAGGATGAGACCCCAGGAACACCCAAGAAAAAGGAAACTAAGAGGAAATTTAAACTCGAGCCACATGAAGACCAAGTTTTCTTGGATGGAAATGAGGTAAGATTTCTGGGTGTTTTCTAACTCACTGTGCCACTGCTGGATTTTTAGAAGTTTGCAGGGAGATTAGAGGGAGATAAATGTAGGACTGTAAATTAAAAAAATCTAAAAGAAACTTAATTGCCAGTAGTGTTCATGTCAACACCCATGAGATGCAGTCTGTGTCGTTGGGGTGTAATGAGGTGTTGGAGCAGACTGCTCAGGGTCCTTCTGCAGCCTCCAAGCCCCAGTCTGGGTAAACCCCCCAGTAACTGGGACCGGCCTTACAGCTTCGGACAAGGAGGGTAGATGGAGAATTCTGAGGTCCTTTCCAACCCAAACTGTCCTGTGGCTGGTGTTGTGCTGAAATACTTGTAAGTAGAACGCAAACCTTTTAGAACATTATGTTCAGACACAGGAGGGGAAATCATCCAGATGCTGCCTGGCTTTGGGATCTGAGCGCATAGATGACACTGAGGCATTCCCTACTTCTTGTCCTGGCTTCACCACAAGTGTGGTCTTAAATACTTCTCTGTACTTCTGCTTCCCTGGAAACAAATGATTCAGTTCTGTAAATAAACTCTGTCAGGTACAGAGTAATATTTGTGGTTTTAAGATTTGGGATAAGTCTTTACATGAGCAAAATTACCCAGTGCTGATGCTGTGTGAATCTGTACTGGCACCTCCTCCTTTGGTGATAAAACACACACAGCAGTGACCTTTGTCAGTGCATCTCTTTTGGAGGAACACATTTCTGATGGGTATCTGTGATATTTATTCTATTTTTCTCAGTTCTTCCACAACCTGCTTTGCTCTGTTTCATCCCACCCTGTATAGAATGTATTTACATTCGAGCTGTTCTTTGCCTTTTTCTTCATTATTTTACACTTGTAAACACAAAGTATTACACACTGCCTTATTGCCCAGGCACGAGTTGGGACCTTCAGTTTGTTTGGACTCCCAGAGCTGCTGACTGGCAGCAGAGCTCTGCCTGCATACAGTAAACCTTCACACCTGGAGAAGTACACTATGAAATACGTGTTACATCACCCTGAAAAACTGTATGGTTGCCTCTCAGGAGTCGTCCTGGTAGTTGGTGTTAACACATCTGCTGGGAGAGTTGCTGGTTTCTAATAATCAGCTAATAGTTAATGATCAGTTAGTAGCTCAGACTGAACCTGTTCATTGCGGTTAAAAAAAACAAAAAACCCCGCAACTATTTTTCTAGTTCAGAACACCCTGGACTTTACCAAGAAGGTTTGATTGGCCTGTTTTCTAATAAGGCTGAGCAAATCTGATTGAACTGAATCCACATTTCTCACACAAACATTTGGTACCCAGTGTTGCAACTGTAGACGTTTAGATAACAGTGTGCTGGGGAACAGAGGGTACAACAAAACTTACCCGAGGCCATCACACGGGACTTCAGCTGAACGGAGTGTTTCATCTGCTTGTTTGTTCCACATGTTCAGTCTTTTTTTTCCTCCTCAGGGAATCACTTCCAAGACAAAAGTACTTTTTGTTTGCTGCTTGGTGAACCTGAGAAATGTTTTCACAACACAGGTTTTTCAGCTACATGCTGAACATTATTGAATAAAGAAAGATAAAAGCAAAACTTGGTCCAGTGATATTTCTGAATTTTTACTTGCCCCATCAGTCTGAATTTTTTTACCCCAGGATCTTGCACCCCCTGTAAGTTACTCTGGGTGCAACTAGTTTCATGAAGTAACTCTTTGAGATACCCAGTCTGAGATTGCTACTGTTCTTCCTTCCCTTCATCTTTCCCCTCCCAGCTTGGAAGTCTCTTGCTGTGCAGAATGTCCTGCCCCAGCATTGCGTCTAGGCCTCCTCTTACAAGGCTCAGATAACATCAGCACATAGCTGTGGCCGTGGTGTGGGCACACGGCGTTCACCCCCTGCCTTGCTGGCTCCTTTGGCACCTCTGGCACAGGCAGAAAGTTTCAAGTCCTGTTCAAAGCACAACCTGGACAATAGTACATGACCCCGTGCCCTGATGCAGTACCAGCTGCAGGGCCCTCTCTCTGTTCAGTACCAAGTGTTACAGTGGCGTAAATGAAACGGTTGATCAGTTTGTTCTCAAAGTGTAAACCAGGTGTTTCTGTTGTAGGTCTATGTGTGGATCTATGACCCCGTTCACTTCAAAACTTTTGCCATGGGACTTGTACTAGGTAAGTAACAGGTGCTGGTAAGCGCATCGTAAATGTTAGGTGTAGTGTCCTGTGGAAGGTTGGTCTCTTGTCTGAACAAAGTTCTGCTCTTCTGATTCAGTGTGATTTGGTACCTGTCATGTTATACCAAGGTTTTAAAGGAAAAAGCTGAAACATGCTTTAGCCAATGTCTGAACTTGCACCAGTTTGCAAGCTGTTGATTTCTGTTGGTTTAAGCTAATGAATTAAGTTATGTGGGTTATATAAAAATGTGACAGATGTTGAAGGAATTGTGTTAAACTCTGGCAGAAGCCTTTCTGACCTTAGAACTTGTATTTGTGTAGGATAAGCCAAATCAGCTGATTTTACTTCTTAAATCTAAATTAGTATTGATGTTAATGGACATCAGTGAGCAAACAGAGCATGATTTGCTCACTGGTACACTAGCTACTGTACCACTGTACACTATCACAGGTGTACTACTTGTCCAGCACCTGTACCTTCTGGCTCCCTCGCCATGAGACAGCCACCTTTCCTGAGAACTCATGGCATCCCTTGGGCCACACTCAAAACTCTGACCATTCCTTGAGGCCACCAGGATCTGCATGCAGCTCACCTGTTTGCTCTCGCCCTCTCCTCAGAGGCGACAGCTTTGCATTGTTGACCAAGCACAGCAGCCACCCAATCTGAAGACAGCAGTGGGACTGTACAATATTTCAGTAACTCATACTATATGCTGGGACAATGCCTTGAATAAACAGCAAGCCTGGAACCTTTATGCACGTACCAGAGAAAACTAATCACACTTGTCGTGCTTTTTTCCTTGTTTTCAATTCAGTGATTGCTGTTATAGCTGCAACTCTGTTCCCGCTCTGGCCCGCAGAAATGCGTGTTGGTGTTTATTACCTCAGCGTAGGCGCAGGCTGTTTTGTTGCCAGTATTCTTCTTCTGGCTGTTGGTAAGTGTTTGCTTCTAAAGTGAAGTCTAAAGGAGCAGAGCAGATACCTGACTTTGGAGTTGTTAGTCGTAGCCATCCCGGCTCCACGTCGGCTTCTCCCTCTTGGCCACTGGGTGGCAGAGTTGTGTCACAAAGGAAGCACAGAGCTTGTGTCCCCTGATTGTGTTTCCTGTAGAGGGGGGCATTTGTTCACTGCCCGAGAAATAAAAATATAAAGAACAAAAAAGGGCCAAAACAACCCTCAAAACTGTATGTAAGAACAGATTCAGCTGTGAGAACAGTGGCACCAGGATTTTAAAGCTTTCTTTGGTTATGTTTCTGTAGCACAGGAGATTAAGAGCTAAATCATACATACGGTACGTTGTTCATGGGGTGAGAGACAAGGTGAGGACAAACTGTTCCACGATATAATTGTAGAGTGAGAGATTTCTTCTGCAGTCACCCCTGTCCCTTGCTTGAGGTGGGTGTTAGTAGTGGACATAGAATCATAGAACGATTTTGGCTGGAAGAGACCTTCAAGATCGTGGAGTCCAGCCTCTTCCTAGCCCTGTGATCACCACTAAACCATGTCCTTCAGTGCAACATCTGCACTTCTCTTAAACACCTCTTGGGGTGGTGACTCAACCACCTCCCTGGGCAGGCTCTTACGTCATTGTCATATAGTATGAAAATACGTAATCAAACGCCAACTTTCCTTTTTTCACACAGCTCGCTGCATCCTCTTCCTTATCATTTGGCTCATCACTGGAGGAAGGCATCACTTCTGGTTCCTGCCAAACCTGACAGCAGATGTGGGATTCATTGACTCCTTCAGGCCCCTGTACACACACGAATACAAAGGACCAAAAGCAGACTCAAAGAAAGAGGAAAAATCAGAATGCAAAAAGCAGCAAAAATACGACAGCGAGGAGAAATCCGACACTGAGAAGAAGGACGAAGACGATGGGAAAACAGAAGGGACGACAAGGCATTTGGGAACAGAAGGCTCAGGAGGAGAGCGGCATTCAGACACTGACAGTGACAGGCGTGAAGATGACCGGTCCCAGCACAGTAGTGGAAACGGAAACGACTTTGAAATGATTACAAAAGAGGAACTGGAACAGCAAACAGATGAAGAGGATTGTGATGAGGAAGAGGAAGAAGAAACCGAACGTAGGCCTTCACATGAAAAATCATAACTCACTGTGGTTTTGGGACTAAGTATGTGCAAATGGTTGGATTTTCTTTGTTGGCTGATCACCAAAACATAGACCGTACAGTAGCATCTTTGTTTGCTGAAATACACGTGTTACCAAACAGTTTTGTATCTAGTTCCTTCATTATTTTTTTAACCATTAACTTGATTACTTGGTACTATGTTAATCATTAATATCCATTGACAGAAGTTTTATCAATCTGACAAGTTTTCTATTGATTGATAGGTCGCCCAGATTGTCCTCAAACCTGCTGAAAAAACCTAGTTTTCTGGTACTTGCATAACTGGTCAATGAATTTAAATTGCTTCTCCAACTTGCTTTTGTAAACCAGGTAAAAGTTGAATGACCAAATCTCAGATTATTCCTAGTTATACTCATTTGATAGCTGGTTAGGTAAAGCATTTTCTTAGCCCAGAGCTTCGTTGATATTTTTCTTGATTTTGTTTTGGAAAGATTGTGAAAACTTTCCTGAGAGAACTAGTTTTAGCAGAAGTATTTTGCTGCAAGTAGAAGAGCTGGTAGTGCTGAATTTGGCTGCGGTATTCTCTGTCACTCAAGACTGTGTGCCAGCAACTGAGGAAATCCAAACTGGTTTTGTACATCTGGTTCAGAGGAAGGTGTCATCTCCAGCAGGAGAAGGAAGCACCACTGGTTGGAAATTATGGCTGTTTTCTTTCTCCTGTTCCATCATGATTAAAGAATAAATAAAATTTTAAAATGTGTATTCTGTACATAATTTACAAATAAAGCAAACCATTTACTTTAACTGCTACTTATTATTTAGAGATTTGATCCAGCATTCAGTTTGTATTATTAAAGCCATTTTGTGGTGTGTCTGTCGGAGAAATGCAAGTCAAGAGGACCTCACAGAATATTTGTGTATGATGGGTAGCTGTTCCACAAGAGCTTTAGTTTTGTGCCAACATTCCATGTATTTGAGTAAACTGATCTTTATTAAATGAAAGCAAACGACACAGCTGTACGTATGCCTTAATGTTAACGCTGTCTGCATCTGCAACTGGAAGTCTTTAAACCCAAAAGGCAGCAGAGTATTGATCTGTTCAGAAATATCAGTAACTCGAAGCTAATAATGAAGTGACCATTAATAATTTGTTTGTAAATCACTCCAAGTAGTTGGTGCAGTTTCTCTTCCACATCCCTTTCTGCTGGACATTTGGAGGTTGTTACAGTCTGGTTTTGTTAAGCACTCGAGAAGTTCAGACTTGCTGTCAATTCCTCTAGGTAACAGTAATCCTAGATTTGATTTGCTTCAGAACTCACTCAGAGAAGATAAGGGTAAGCCCGATGTTTTAATAATTGATGTAGAGAATTGTTTTTCCTCTCCTAAATTGCTCCCCCGTCCTTCCAGCAGCAGCATTTTGGATCAAGGTATTAAATTTTCAGATTGTGCAAATATATCCATTGTAATGGGTACACTGATAACCATTAATTGTTTATGGTGTATATTCTTAAGTCTCCTGAGTATTTTACTCCATAAGGGAACAGCTAAATTGAATCAGTTTTTTATTAATACAGCAAAAAATTGAAAGACCCACAACAAATGGACTCCTGGGCACTTGTGTGTATTCACCAATGAACATAACTCATGAAGCCTTGTCACTGCCTGCAGTACCTTGGGTGTGTGTTATGTGCTAATTGCTGTCTACTGGAAAGGAGCTTGTTGAGAGTTGGGGATTGTTCTCCTCACAGTCTCAAGTGGTAAGACAAAAGGGAATGAAGTCAAGTTACACCAAGGGAAGTTCAGGTTGGTCTTTCGAGAAAAACTTCATCGTGGAAAGGGTCGTCAGGCCTTGGAACAGGCTGCTCAGGCAGCAGGTTGAAATTGCCATCCCTGGAGGTGTTCAAAAGTCATGGAGATCTGGAGCTTAGAGATATGCCTTCAGTGAGGCAGCTGGTTTAAGACACTCCTTATGCTCTGCTCATGCACAAGCTGGTTTGCTCAAGTGCTTTTATTTCTCATCAACCTGTTTGGTATTGAGAACTGTGCTGCTGTTCTTTCTGTATCAGAATCTTCAGCTGCTTGGGGTTGTGGCTCATGGTACATCAGCCCTGAAGAGCTACTACTCCTGTGTGCTTGGTAGACCTGTGCAAACAGATGTACAAAGATCTCTGCATCCATCTTTGCCATTTGCTCAGTTAGATTCCTGACAGTTCTGATAGCAGCTAAAACAAGGGTGTCTGACCTTGTGTTCACGTATTTACAGCAGCCACTTACAAACCAGCACTTGGCAGGGCACTGCTAGACATGGAGGATGGCAGAACATGCAGGCATCCAGCAGTAGCCACAGCATGCAGCTGAGCCACTGCCAGGTTTTGAAAAAAATAGTGGATTTCAATTATGTTTAAAGTACATTCCCTCCTAAATGTGAAATAACCTCTTAAGGGCCTTGCTGAGAAAAATAAAGCTGAAATGGTCAGATAATAAATAACTTTAGTGATGGTGTCACTGGATGTGTGTGATAAGCTTGGGGACAAGTGTCTGGGTCTCTAAATCAACCATCACAAATGTCTACTGTAACAGTTCCAGGCTCAAACATCTGTGAAGATTGAATTAGCCTTAAACTCTTCCACTTGATCTGCCTTGAAAAGCTCTCAACCCTCTGAAGTAGCAGCAGGAAGAAAGATCTTGTTCAGGGTTTAAGCGTGTCCCATTCCTGTAAAATAGTGTTTTCTACAAATATTCCCCAAATACTTAAGAATTATTTTGGAATGAGAGGAGAGATGCGATTACAATATGCCAGTAAAACTGTGAGTGGACTTACAGTATCCTGAGAACCACTGCTAGTCCAAAAAGGAAAATCACAAAAGTGTTTGGCCACCTTCAGTAATATATCAGGACAGTTTATATCAGGTACAAAATTCTTCTCACTGACTTTAACTTTCAATGTCTAGGTTGACCTAATGGGAACAAGCATATAAATACTTAGTGGAAAGTTATTTAAACAACTAGTATATTAAAATGTCCTTCCTGCAATAAAATGTTATGTTGGTCTTGCTGATGTTCCTCCCAGCATTTTATATACCCAGCATAATTTTCTTATTATTTTCTTTGTAAGAAAAGATTATTTTTCCTAACTTTTAAAAAACTGTTCTTTGCCAAACTCACATATTTATCTATAGAAATATTACAGTGCTAGTGGGGATGCCTATATCTCTGTGAGAAGCCATTTTCTAATAGTCAGGACAATACTGTGGGTAATACAGCAGATTGATCTGATTTTTTTTTAAAAATACCTTTATATTATGCTATATATATTTTTTGCTCATTTAGGTCTGCTTTAGTTTCAATTTGAAATCAATACTGGATGGAGTTCACAGAGCATCACACAGCATGAAGGACAGATCAGGAAAAATTGAGAATGTCTCAGTTCCTCCGTCAGCTCTTTAATTACACTTTAACCAGGACTCACCCTCCTTCCGTTAGACCAGGAGAAAGGCAGGCAGAACCATCTACCTTGTGTCAACATTAAATGCAGAAAATATACCTGCCTGGCTTAGCCCCTTATTTGCCTTCCCACAACCACCTCTGTGGTTGTCTCTCTGTGGCACTAAGAGCCTCACGGAGCTCCTCTCAAGAATACAACTCTTTTCTAATGGGTCATAATGACAGCAAAGTAATGTTCAAACCTCACAGCTGGCAACAGAAAAACATCCTTTGCCAGCTGCAGCTGTGCTTTGAAGCCCACACCAGAATCCAGCATGTCCTAATACCATGCTTTTTTTCTGCCCACCGGTGTAGCTACTGGTTTCCTAGCTGCTGTGGCACTTTGCTTGGCTGATACCAAACTACTTCTCACAAATTTGCAAAACCAAGCCCAGAAATGTCTGAATTGTGCAAGTTTGAACATTGTTGGTGCTGTCATTGTTGTACTGGAATATCTTTATCAAACATTTTCCAATCTCCCAAGCAACTTAGCAGATCTAATGTAACATCTGTTCAGCATTTAATTCCTGCTAGGGCTACCTCTTCTTTTGAATTAGGCAACTCTCACTTGGAACTACAGTACACTCTGTGGAAGAGTCTTCACTCACTCCGCAAGACAGATGCAGTGACTTTTAAACGCAGAAGAGGCAGAGAGATCAATTCTGTTAAGGACCTTCAGAGAAGGAGTGGTGGTATGTAAAGATATGGAGTAAGCCTGACCCCCAGCTCACTCCAGAAGGTTCCTCAGGATACAAAGGTGTTTTATCTAAGAAAGGCTGAGTGATTTGATATTTAACATCCCTGACCAATCCCTCTGTATAAAATCATAATATTACAGGAGATACTTACCTGCTTTACCACTGTGCCACAAGGGTACATAAGCTGGCATTTGTAAAACACGTAGAAGTCACGTCTCAGGCCATACATCTGGCAAATACCAAGTACTGAACTGCTCAGATGGATTCATGGCTGAAAGGATTCAAAGGGAGTTGGAGGAGAGCAGTATGAAATAGCCACAACTCCTCTTGCGCCCACCCAGCACTGTGGCTTCCACACTTAGAGCACAAGCAGAAAGACAAAACAATCCTGTCAGTGTAAGTGAACTGAGACTGAGCAGCTGCTGAACGTTCTCAATAGACTTCCTTGTAATGGCTGGTACAATTTCATTAGGGTTTCTCGCTTTATTTAATGAAACATTGGATGATTTTATTTGTAGTACAGCAACAGGTGCAGGAAAACAAAAGGCACGTCCACAACAAGCCCATTACTTACTGGTCAACACAGCAGGCATTCTTTTGGCCACAAGTATGTGAAAATAATGATCACCCAGAAAAAACTAACTGATGTACGATAAAAGAGCTTTGTGATAGGAATTAAGAGCGAGTAATTACACAAAGAATTCCAGTGCAAGCTGAAGTAAATAGAGAGCTAACAGTACTCAGTAAACAAGGATTGTGCTTTAGATAGAGATCAATGAATTCTCTGCAGGTGGGAACCACCTTTAACCCTTACCATTCTACGCTTCTATGATCATGTCCACCAGAAATCAGAGACACAAAAAGGCTCTGCTTCTGACCCCTGACAGTACTCTGTAGCACGGATCCAGTAAAGAATGTAGGTAGACACTCCTGCAGTTTACCAGTCAATGAATCACAGGAGAGTCGAGTGACTTTCACCAGACTTATTTAAGCAGTCATTACAAAGGCTGTCTGCTGGAAATCAGAAGATGTCATTTTGAAGTCTTCAGATTAGAGTGGGATTGAAATAACATTTCCCCCTTCTTAGCTTCCTTTTAAATGCAAGTGCCACTACAGAATTTCTTTAAAACCAGTCTACTGCAAGGTAGTAATATGCTGAAACATTACTAGCTCTGTTCTGTCGTGAGCAACCTAACCAGCGTTGGATTACACTCTGTATGCTGTGTTGGCTTCAGTCTCAACAACTTTAATTTCTTGTCACAGTGACCAGCAGCTCAAGAATTGGGTTTCATAAATTACTGGTTTATGTAGTTTGCAGAGCCTTGCTCTTTCCATCTTTCTTCTAGTTCCCTTGAAAATCCTTTGTGTCAAAGTAAAAATCAAAACCATTATCCCAAAGACGGCAAGTGTGACCACAAGCACCAGGAAATGTCACACCTTGTACAATGAAAGCACGTGGCTGGGATACAAATCATGGAAACTCTACTTCTGCAAAAACCATGAAGGCTGGCATCTTCTAGGAGTTACTGGATTTTCACTGCATAAGCAGAGTTTGAATTATGTAACCGGTTCCCTTCAAATTAAAATTACTACAGCAATACTTACAGATTCTCAACAAGAACTGCCTGTGAGCAAGCTTGTTACTTTTGAGCACCTAAAATGATGAAAGACCCTCTCCAGCTCTCTTGCAGGCCCTTCAGGAACTGGAAGGCTGCTATAAGGTCCCCCTAGAGACTTCTCTTCTCCAAGCTGAACAGCCCCAGTTCCCTCAGCCTGTCCTTACAGCAGGAGTGCTCCAGCCTTCTAATAATCCTTGTGGCCCTCAAAAAAAGAAAAGAAAGCAGGAAAGGCTGTATCATACCAACATTCATCTCCACACACGTTCCAGAGGTAACACTACTCTCACCAGCAGCAGTCTGCTGCCAGCTCTGCTCATAGCTGCTGCGTCTATTCATCACCGAGTCACACCCAAATCTTGCTGCTCAGGATATTGATTTTTCCAGTTCACTTTGCAGCTTTCCCCAAATGTGACATCAGAACACCTAACCATGAGTTTGATGACCCCATCTTGCTTCTACTCGAGACGTTCAAGGTGTTACCATAAGATTTCATGAAACACACAGTGCTAAGGTTTAAATTTATTCAGATTCCTGGGAGAGGGAACCACGAAGCAGGCTGGATCCTCACAATGTGTAACACCCATCTGAGGTATAAACATATTCCTACCACACTACATTTTGTGCAGGAGACTCAGTAACTTAACCAACCTACTGTTTTGGTAAACAAACATTCCCAGTGCAAATGTTACTTGATAATACTAGGAGCTCTCTTGTTTTTTCAAAATAGTACCAATCACCTTGTCTTTCCACAAATACAATAAGAATGCCCAAATTTAGTTTTTTCTCAAGTAATTTAATTTTTGAGCTGAATCACACAGGGAGAAGAAACATTTTTTTTTAAAAAAAAGCTCTACTCACATCTGAATTTGATTCCAGAGACTTAGCTGGATTCAGAACAGGTCCTACCAGCCGCTTAGTACTTTTGTACATACAGATCAAATACGGATTTGTTACCCATCCTGTGTGGTAACCACAGGGTACATTCGGGGCCATCTCTGGGCACAGAGCAGCATCTGCACTTGCTGTGACTGCGTGGGTGAAACCAGCGCCTATTTACCAGCAGAACTGAGTCCCGAAGCCAGCGTGGGTGGGTTAACGCAGGGTGTGAACACACAGAGGGAATGCGAATCGAAATCTCCTGTGCTCGCTGCCTCAGGCCACTGCGACCAAGCCCTTGAGGGATCGGTCCCGCTACTCCAGGCCCTCCCCATGGCCCTGTTGCCTTTTTGTCCGCAGCGCCTGGGACAGGTGTTCTCTGGCACCGAGGGAAGGAGGGGCAGAGGGAGGAAAGAAAGGAAGGAAGGAAGGAGAAAGGGAAAGAGGGAGGGAGAGCAGGAGGGATCCCGGCCCCGCCCTGCCCGCTCAGGTACTGCCGAGCGTACACCGCCTCTCACCTGCCTCAGCCTCGGCGGCCGTGTGCGGGGCCGGGGGAGGAGCATCAAACACAACAAATTTAACATTTTTTCCCCAACCTGGTGATTTTCACCTCAACACGAGCCCCTCAGCTCCATTCCCCGCCTTATGCCGAAGGGCAGTGAGGGAGGAAGGAAGGGAGGCGCGCAGGCGACACCGCCCGAGGCAGGAAGCGGGAAGGGTTCCAGAGGGCCCCGCAGCACCAGCCTAGGAGCGGCGCGGGCGCAGCAGGTGGGTCCTGAGCGGGGAGAGAAGGGAAGTGGCCGGCCTGAGCGGGGACCCCCGCGGGAGCCGCTCCCAGCCCGGCGGGAGGAGGCTGTGGGGAGAGCCGAGGGGGCGATTCTGTCCTGCTGCTGCAGGGACTCCTTTCTCCTCGAGACTTTTCTGCCTTCGCTGGCAGTGCTCGCCCCGTCCTGCAGCTTTAGGGGAGATAAAGGCTCGGACAGCCTTGTCTGATGTGGTTTGTGATCGGAGCCGTCCTGTGTGCGTTTTCCTTACGAATTAACACTGTCGTCGAAAGGAAATTTGCAGGAGACCACGAAAGGCTGGGAGAGCTGGGGTTGTTCAGCCCGGGGAGGAGGAATCTCAAAAGCTTATCTAAGGGGTATCAAGAGGATGGGACCAGGTGTTCATCGGTGGTGCCAAACAAACTGGAACATGGGACGTTCAGTTTAAACAGAAGAACGAACTTTTTTTGCGGTGAAGGTCACACAGCCCTGGCACAGACCTCCCAAAGAGGTTGTGAAGTCTCTGGAGATACTTAAACCCCTCCTGGATGCGTTCCTACGGGATCTGGTCTAAGGTATCCTGCTTTGGCAGGGGTGTCGGACTAGATGGTCTACAGAGGTCCTTTCCAAACCCCACCAGTCTGTGATTCTGTGGAGAGCAGAACAGTTGTTCTGAGATGTCTGTCGTGGTAAAAAAGCCCAATCAACTAATGAAGCTTGTGTGCCTCGGAGTTCCAGGATTTTAGAGCTGCAAAAGGATGAGTTATGTTTTTTCTACTTTCAGGGTGTTTCTGCAGTCTGAATTCCATATGCATTCTATG
The DNA here is from genome assembly GCA_013400115.1 of Rhinopomastus cyanomelas. Classification (NCBI taxonomy): domain Eukaryota; kingdom Metazoa; phylum Chordata; class Aves; order Bucerotiformes; family Rhinopomastidae; genus Rhinopomastus; species Rhinopomastus cyanomelas. The sequence continues at coordinate 21,322 of VXBP01000090.1, read as the reverse complement.
AGTATAATGAACTGCATAATTTCCTGAAGAAATTAGACATCCACATAAGGACATAAATTCTGTAAAACATGTAAGGTCTGAAACATTAATCTCTATCCATCTCTCTGTCCAGCTGGACAGAAAGACACCTCCCTGAGCTTTCTAAAGGCAAGGAACACAATCAGCCTCATTTCCTAAACTTTCCTTGGGACAATAGCTAAAAAAGTACCTTAGGTCTACATTGACCTTTTAACTCATTAGATTGTAATTCAAAGAACATAAAATTTGGCTCTTTTTGTCACTTTAATTCTATTAGTGAATCTACTGACTCATAATGAAGGACTCTGGAAAATTCAGGTGTAAATTTGATAGTTGCTGCGATGGAGAATATACTAATTGTTTGAGGTACCGAGAAATAAATGTTTACAGACATCTGTTGTGTGTTTTGTTTTTTTTTTTTCAGCTATGAAGTCTTGTGCCCTGTGGTAACTTAATTTGCTGGTTCTCACTGTTGGAGGATGGCTGCCATACCCTGTGAAAACTGTTCGGGTCAGTACCACTTGACCCAGGTTGACCAACCTCTTGAAATCAGCTTCATGCTGCTCCTGATCATCCTTGGAAAAGTGCTCCTGGGTTTCTTTATGTTGCAAGTTAAGCCAAAAAACGTGAAAGTCAGTTTTATGGGATACTTCTGTGTTTCACTGGCACTTCTTGATTTCACACTGCTGCTGAGCATCGCTTTCGTTTTCTGTTTTGAGGACTCCATGCTCTGGGGCGTGCGATTCACGAAGTACCACATTTGCTTGTTCACTCAAATAGTTTCTTTTACGTACGGCATTCTGCATTACCCGGTGTATCTTGTGGCTGGGCTGGATTATTATATGACTATCGCTCAAACCTCTCAGTCTCCTAGGAGAGGTCAAAGACTACTTTACGTGTTTGCTGTGGTTGTTATATGGATTGCAGGGTTTTTTTATATTCTTAAAGTTCCTTCTATCTATGAAGAACTGGAACTGCAGAATTGTTTTTCTCCTTATCAGTGTCCCCTTTATGCCAGTGTGCAGAGCTACTCAGTCTCATATGTCATGGTGCTGCTGATAGGGATGGCTCTCTTGGTGTGTCTCAAAGATGTTGTAACCATGCTGCTATCCATCAGGGTGGTCTCCTTCACCAGCCAGCTTGTCCTGATGTTCTCTTACGTGTCTAACAACAGCAGCACTAGTTTTAAGCAGCAGCTCCTCACCAGACTCATAATCTGTTTTCTTGGCACTTGGGCACCTTTTGTTGTTCTTCAAATTATCATTTTGTTTCTTGGTGCTCAGATTCCAGCCTATGTGGAGATGAACGTCCCCTGGCTGTACTTCATCAACAGCTTTCTCATTGCAGTAGCATACTGGTTCCAGTGTCATGACGTTGAATTGACAGAAGAGGTATGGTCTATAGATCCGTTTGTGAGCTGGAAATTCTGCTTTATGCCATTTCACGATGAAAACACAGAGCCAGCTGATAAGCTGGGCACAGTAGTTGTTATCTGTTAATGAGCTGCTGACTGAAACGGCTGCAAAGACCTGCAGCGCTATGATCCCGTCCTTACAGACAACATGAGGAAACATCTCCAGAGCTACAGCTCGTGGAAGAAGGCTCGGCACCCACCAGAACATGGCGATAAGTGTTGCACCAGAGTGGGGGACACTGTACACTTCCATGCAAGGATCCAGCAGGCAGCATGTGCCGGCCAGTTCAGAGAATGAACTTGAACTGGTTACAAGTTTTCAGTTCAGCCTTACGTTCATGACTATAATTTTACATTTGCTTTAAAGAGAATGCTCTCAAGTTTCACAGAGCAACGGGCAATGAAGTTTTCTTCCAGCCTGGTGCCCTGTTTTTAGCCTTTACAGGTGTAAACCTGGTGCCCAACACTCAGACAACTCCTGTAATTTTTTCTGATATGTATTTTCATGTTGAAACGTGACTTCCTGCCAGTTTGATTTGAGAGGTGTCTGTTTAATGACAACTTGCTTTAATTAACATAAAGCTTCAAGTCCTACAGAAACTCCATTTACATTGTACAAAAACAGTGCAGGAGGTGCAGCCTCCATGACTGCAGGAGAGCTGGATATGTTACACTGTGTATTTGCTATGGCGCAAATATGTAAAAAAATTAAGTCATTACAGGGAGAGCAACAAGGGTGGTTGCTAGATATGTATGTGCAAAGCTAAGGTTAAAGAATGGCTTAAAGTAAAATAATTTATTCTGAAGCCAAAGTTACTTTAAAAGTGTGAAATTTCAAATGGAGCTACGTCAGCAGGGGAAGGAATTAGGCTTCTAGCAAAAATACTCAATTGTCACATTACATTTTTTATGAAGGTCTTGATATAATTTTGTAGAAGAGAAATAAATGATACCCAACCAAAGCAGACAAATGGAAGTAGCATTTATTTCTTAAGCAGTGAAGTCACAATACAAGGTTGTATTGAAATAGAAACTGTAAGTAAATGATACTGTAGGTTGGTTAATCGTTCAACCCAGACCCACAGGGAATAATGATCTCGCACAAGAATACTCATTAAGAAAAATCTGCAGATAACAAAAGGTGCAATTACAAGCAAGTTTAAGCAGCATAGTATAAGGTGCTTTGTTTCAGCATCTGTATGATGAATTTACCCATTAACAGACAGATTCAAGAAATTTCACTTCAACAGATGGTAACAATTTAGGGAATTTAAAATTCACATGCTAAGTTGGCAATAAGAAAGTGCTTTTTAGAAAAATTATTCACAAAATGAAGAGTTCCTAAACTTTTATTATTTTCTTTTTTTAAACACAGTTTGCTGTGTGTTCTCAAACTATAAAATTTAGTATTTGGATTACCATTTAGACTATATGCATTAGAGACATATCTTTAATTGCAGAATTGAATACTGCGTGGGTTAAATTTTCTTATAAAAGAACATTCCTATCACTCCATAAGAATACACAATTGCATCTCATATTAATCATACATTTATGTGATAAAGTCCAATTATCACTCTGATTTATTGAGTCTACCCCACATAGCGCTTCTTTCACAAACAGTCTGTGGTAAAGTCCTTTGAGGTTTTAGCGATCAATCAAAAGGACATGAGATTTTTTTAAGCAGTAGGAAATGGTTTGAGGGAAAAATGTTAAAAAGGCCAGGAAACAATAAAAAACTGAACTGTAAAACTAGTGCAGTAAGAGAAGACAACACTTAGCAACACAGTTTGAAGTGTTTGGCACCACAACTGTTTAATCCTTTATGTGTATTTGGAGGAAATTCTATTTCCACGTTAAAAGCAGGAAAGCATGTACAATGTTAAAGTGAAAAACAGCCTTAAAGGACCCCTCCCTGCTCTCTCTAATTGTCATCACTGTTGTTTACTGCTTGAGGTGCTATAGGATAAACCATGTTTCTTTTTTACACAGCCATTTCTTTGGGTTTTATATAAACTGGACACCTGCTGAAATGTGGTGGGCAAAGTATTTACAAATCCAAATTCCATTTAAAAGCCAGTAAGTGTCTCGAGCAGAGCAATGCTCCAGGCATTTCAGAAGATCATGAAAAAATGAATCCCTAAGGACTCACAGGCAAGGGAAAAATTCAAATTTAAAATCCATTTACCACCAGATGAAGGCAAAATTCTTTTCAAAAGGAAGGACATCCGAGATGCCTTTATTGTGTGTGGTTGGTCTCACCCTTCTGATTCATTAGCAAATATAGAACTGGAACAGCAAGATGTTGAGAAAGGCTGCTGATGTATTTGATTTATCAGTGTGGCTCAGCTTCTTGACCCATAATTAAAGTTCACGCAACCCCTCTGTCCTGATGTGGCAGAGTTCCCACTGCTGCTGTGGTGTTTCTAAGGCTATTGCAGTATTTTTGGTTTTTTAAAAAAGTTTTGTTCTTACAGGGAAGCCACAACATGCAGCCAAAGCAAACAATGTACTGATGTTACCTCACTGTATTACTATCAAATTGTTCTTCCAAGCAATTTGGGGAAAAGTGGCAAAGAGCATCGGCCTCAAGACTGTCATGGGTACAGTGGCACTACGGGTCTTCACGCAGCATCTGGCTGTGGGATCTGAGCCCACTAAGTAACTGTTTTAAAATAATAAACAATGGATGTCTTCAAAAGCCCACTTTTATCCTTGACTTTCTAAGGAGGGAGACACCAGTTGAGAATTCGCTTTATCCTGTTATCCTCCACAACTGAGTCTCTCCCTCTGTGCATTTGCTTTAATCAGGTACTTCTGGGAGGTCCTAATGCTGAGCCTTGAGCACAGCCATAATTCTCTGATCTGCAGAGCAGGTTTATAGGTTCACTGCCAGGCAGAAAGAGAAGAGAAGCTGCACGGGGTAGGTGGTAAGATCTGTAATAATAATAACCGCAGAGAAAGGCTGCTGTGCCTCCTCTGTACCTTACACTGCTTGTGCTGTGCCAGCAACTGATGGCGTCACACCATCCAAGTACTTTAATGGTCTTTAATTCCTGTAGGATTATTTGACGTTAATGGTAACTACAGCTTAAGCCTTCATGAGAAACATCTGTAGTTTCCTCATATAAGGAGTATCTTAAAAAATATCCACATTGATTTTAAGGAGTGTTTTCAACTCTCAATAGGAGTATTTGGCACTTTAAAAAAAACCCCTTTAACTTCTCCACACCTCTTTCCTGACCAGCGTGGGTTTGCTAACACCAAGACTACTGGAAAAGGCAGCGGGGTGTGTGGAATATCGAACTGTTCTTTCTAACACTGTCTTTGCAACAAGCTGCCAGAGGCTGGCAACATCCCAGTTACCCAATATGCTGGCCAGGTAGTGGATGACATACAAGTCTTCCCACAGGCCGACCAGACTTGCTCTGTAAAGCAGAAACACCTCATGAATCAGTTGTATTTGTGCTTCCAGCAGAAGCCCATAATCAGCAAGGATTTGGTGCCTATGAATAATCCTATGAGCCTTCCAATAACACTATATGACACTAGATTGCGTTGCACGCACAGTTAATATGCTCCATAAATGTTATGTATTGCACTTAAATGATTCTTATGATCATTATTCTATGATTGTACAATTGTGCTCAAATTCTAGTTATTGTGGGTGGGGGGAAAAAATCTGCTTAGATCTCCTGTTTCTAGCTCCTTACTGTACCTACCTTATGAGGAAAGACTGAGAGACCTGGGGCTTTTTAGTCTGGAGAGAAGACTACGAGGGGACTTAATTACTGTATACAAATGCAATGGCTGGTGTCAAGAAGGAAGAGACAATCTCTTTTCACTTGCACCATGTGATAGGACAAGGGGCAATGGATGTAAGATAGAGCACAGGAAGTTCCACCTCAAGATGAGGAAGAAGCTCTTTATTCTAAGGATTACAGAGCACTGGAACAGGCTTCCCAGGGAAGTTGTGGAGTCTCCTTCTTTGGAGACTTTCAAGGCCCATCTGGATGCATTCCTGTGTGACCTGTCCTGAACTCTATGGTCCTGCTCAAGCAGGGGGTTTGGACTCCATGACCTCTAGAAGTTCCTTCCAACCCCTAATGGTTTGTGTCTGTATTGGATAATTTAGCAGGAAGCCAACACATGCTGCAAGATGAACCTTTAACCTGAAGTATGTCTAGAACAGTGACACCTAGAACTGTGCTTAGCCATGGTTACAAGAGCTGGACTGCAGTTCACTATGTACTTTCCATCACAAGCATATTTACATCTTGGAATTCTGTTTTTCCCTTCCACTTAGCTACAAGAGTTAAGTAAATAATACACAAAACCTTCAAGTGCAAGAGAGGAGGGTGTATGTTTTACCATAGAAAACACTGAACAGCAGCTTAGGACAGAGGCCTCGAATCCACTCATGGAAGTGCTGACATCCGAGCTGGGGACAAATGGGTCACAGAATGCTCCAGCCAACACCACTGACACTCAGGAAGAGAAAAAGCATTTAAGCAATCTATGTGGAGAGGGAAATCCCATGTGATAGAGCTTCCCAGAATTATGTAGGGATTAAGGAAGAACCAGTCTGCTTCATCCAGGTTATGTCTGAGAAAGTCAGCAGAGTATCTACACAGCAGGCACTGATCTGCACCACAGCTGCTGTCCCTTTTCTAAACATCATTCTGCAAAGCTACCTAGGGGACTTAACAACATAGAATCTAAACAAATTCTCATGTTCAAAGGCAAATTCATTTAAAATATACTTAATTTAGGCTTACCTCAAATGAACTAAGCATTAAATGGGTTTAAATCTCTTTGTCCTCACAGTTATTTTCTGTCTGAAATGACAGCTCACTATGCAAGAGTGCCTTAAAAATAAATTCACCGTGTGCAATTAATACCTTACATTGAAATTACACATCTATAGCCCCCTGTTCCAGTGGGTATTCTACAGAAACAATGTATTTAAAACAAAATAATGTTAATGTTTAAAAGGTTCGTTTCTTTCCAGTTGTAAAAAACTAATTAGGGTGAATCTTAAACCAAAGTATCCTAAACTGATTCTTCTACGGGAGCGTCATCTGCAGATTAGACCTGATGAGTGTAAGTGATTAATGAGTGATACATCTAAATATACTCTAATGGGCCATCTCTATGCCATACTGGTATGAGAATAACCCTGTGAGCTTTCCTACCCATGTGTATTTTTCATATGAATACTCTCAATATCATCAGAACTAGTCATGTGGTAAATTATGTGGATGTGAAACCAGGCTTTGCAAAACAACTACCACTGAACTCTGATCACTTACGAGTTACACATTTCTCATCAACATGTGAGAAACTGCTTAAGTTATTGAACTCTAAGTTTCTGCATTGATGTTATGATGGTAAAATAGGAACAGTCAGCTGGAAGATACATGTGTTTTACCTGGTAACGCCCAGCAAACCTCACCATGTAAACTTCCATTCAAACTACAGTAAGAAATGGTTTTATATTTGACCGTTTCCTGGATTTCCACTTGTGATCTGTCCCAAAAGTTGAAGAAAGCTGCATTTACATGAAAGAAATGAGGAAATGGATGCTTGAAGGACCATAAATCTTCTGTCTAACATATCTCACTGGCAAATCTAGCAAAGGGTTTATCCTCCATCAAGAACTTCATTTCTGGAAAAAGAAGTTTACTGGAAAAAGAAGTTTACTGGATAAAGAATGGGTCTGCAAAGCAGTCTGTTAAAAAACCTTCAAGCATTCTCTGTTGATCCAAGACTGGCAGTTTAATTCAACAAAATGTTCATTTTTCTTTCTCTATATAAGCAAAATAATGTCTTAAGAACGCGTCACACAAGGCAATATGGGCTGGCTGGGCCAAGTCAGCCACTCATTGGCAATGCTTGGTTTTGAACAAGGACTAGCCCAGAACACTTTACTCAGTGGAGGTGGCCAAGCCTCTTTGCTGGAGTACTTTGTTTCTGCTGCAGAGCAGGGCAGCAGCTCTGTGACAGAAGCCAGATGAAACAGGGGATTATGCACACCCACTGTGACTGTTCAGGTGCATTTCTTTAAAATCCCAAAATAAACAAGTGAGACAGGTCACAATTCTGCTGGGAGAATCTTGAAAGTCACACTCAGCCCAGGACTCTGCAAAAGAATTTCGCCTTGAGCTAATGCTGCCATTTGCATTAAGGCATAAGGCAGGATGGAGACCAGTGCAGAAAAAGAAAGGGGAAAAGTAATCAATTTCCCTTTTGACTCACTATCCTACAGCATCCAGTGTTCCTTTCTATAGGAACAGAAATATTGCGGGGATTACCCCGAGATATAGCCCAGCACTCTGAAACACAGAAAACAAAACCCCAGGAAATACAGCTAACAAAGAAGATTTCTTGTAGACCAGTCCGGTGGGAACAAGTGTTAAAAAAGTTAAAATCTGCAATACTTCTGGTTCTGCAAGAAGGACTGGCTCAATTTCTGGGAAAAGCCAAGGGAAATGGTAGCATAAGCCTGGGAAAACCTCACTGATCTGAGCAGAAACAAGCAATGGCTATCCAAAATGCTTCTGGAGACTATTGTAAGTATTAGGTAGCTTTTTGAGCCAAGCTAAAAGCTTCTGAAATAGACTTCGGTTGCACTTGGAGGTTTTCTAGCCTACCATAACATACAGGTGAGATTGTTTTAAAATTGCTTTTTTTGACATAGCTATACCGGCAAACACCACATACATGTGCGCTTACATCAGTACAGGTCTGTTTTTAAGGTCCTGCTTCATGATAAAATCAGTGAAGGAGAAATAACTTTCAATATGCATACAGCCCACATTCTTAGCTGCTGCATTAATGAATATTTAAAGCACTATTATTCTCTGTGGTTGTCTCACTCTAGGAAATGCTGTGTACCAGAAGAACCAGAACAGACCTGTGTTGCCCAGGTGTGCTCCGAGCTCCTAGCATCTGTTGGTGATCACGTCTGAGCACCGTGTAGCACTAGCTATAGAAGGTCTCCTGAAAGCTGTCTAATAAAGCAAAACAGCCATGAAAACCTCATGCATGTAACAACACTGCAGTTAACTGCAGGTCTAAGTAAGACTCACAAATCCACATTTAAATCTGCCTTTCGCCATTATCAAATCACAGTTACATACACCTACTTCTGGTTTTTGTTTTTTTTACACTGCCAAAGAACAGGACAATCAGAAGATGGGTTAAAAGTTAGCCAGTGAAATTTCAGTATAAAAATAATAAAACTTTAAGACAAAAGCCAAAGGCTAAATATCTAAGATATTCTTTAGTCTTCAATTAGCTCATCAAAACAGAATGCATCCTTTAGAATGTATGTTACAGATATGCTACAGGGTGTATCTTACAGAAATGCTACAAATGGGAACCTACTGTCTCACGCAATTTGAATATTTTTCAAACGGACGTTGCCAAACATTGAACCTTCAACTAACAAGTTTATTTTACAACATTACCTGAAGACAGGAAAAAAACCCCTAAATTAGAAAGTGCTTAGCAACTTCCTTTCAAAATAAACCCAGACGTCAATGAATTCTCTGAAGGCTTTGGTGCTCTCTGGAGAAAGGTTCTCACTACTCACTAGCATGTCAAACCAATGTGTTGTCCTAACTAGGAGCTGTAGCGGTTAATAAAGTATTAATAACATCTGCTATTAGTAATCTCAGTCATAATTAAAAATAATTAACGTTATTTTAGGAAGATAATGGTAGACAGTGTCTGTCAACAGAAAGCAAGCAGGAGTCTAATAAAAAGAAAATTAAGCACAGATTTTTCTGTAGTCCAAATTTACTCTCAAAGGTCACCAGTTAAATAAAATACATATTAATCTACCTGTCATAAGCCTTCCGTTCAGCCAGTGTATGTGCGTTGAATCCCTCTGATCTAGGTCAGCAGTTCTCAAACTTGAGATCAGTTCCTCTTCTTTTCAGGACCACTTTACAGTCCTCCCCAAACGTCTCCCTACACAACCATATATTATGCCCTAATTTGCATAAAATACAAAATAACATTATTTGCAGACACATACACATATTTAATTCAAATATACACAACAAGTCAATCAGCACACATGCTCTTCTTTCCCTACACAAGTGCTAAGGGATATGGGTCTGTACATAAGCGCAGTAGAGATGTAATAAAGGGAAAAGAAGGTTCAAAATACATCTGTGAGCATCCATATATAGATGACGGGAAGCAGAGGCCAAGGCGGCGCTGCTGCCTCAGAGCCCAGAAAAGTGTCAGAAACTGGGGAAAGATGGGTTTGTTCTACGTAGAGTGCAAGAGAGGGAAGTTGGAGGGAGACACTAAAGTTCTACTGCATGGGTCTGCAGCATCCCAGCAAAAACCTCCTTCTAGGCGTACAAAGTAGAGTCACGAGAGATTTCTCCCAGAGCTGCCTACCAGCGTAATTCTTCCCGCTGACCTGCAGCTCCGCACTCCCTTACTGCAACAACGGCTGCTCTGACATCGAGCAATTCACCATGCTCCTTTCTTAGACTACTGCAAGCCCAGCTTGCACTAGCCAGTAAACAAACAAAAAGGTGCTTGCAAGCTTCCAGTGAGGCAATGGGAACGATGAGTTAGAAGAGGTATCAAGAAAAAAAGAGCATCTGAGCTTTGCTGTCCTTTCCCTACTTCCAGCCTTTACACATGTCTCAAGATGAGCTAATCCTGGTTGCAGTTTTCAGCTCCCTATCCCTCAGCAGTCGGGAACCTGAACCTTAAGTGTTCTCACACCTTCTCAGGATCTGCTCTGAGCTCTCATTTGAGAGCTGCTGGTCTAGTTTAACTAACAGCATGCGAAACTACAGACCTAACAATTTAATGCCCTCTTAGTGCATAGCAGCTTACAAAGAGTAAAGTAACATGTTTTTTAGATACCTCTGGCAGGGGTGTCGTGCCTTTGCACTTCAGTAGTCTGATGATGAGGATTTTGATGAGACATTGACACAGTGTACAGTATTTCCAGACTTCAAGAAAATAATACAGTGGCAGAGATGAGGGTAAGCCTACACAAGATAAAAAAACAGCTGCCAACCTACCCCTTACACACAACTAACTTGCTCCAGACTAAAAGAAACTTGGCGAGCACAACTGAATGCATAGCATTTTACTGTTACTAGTGCTTCCACAGGCTCTGTGGACAATTCTGTCATTTCAGTCCAAAAACTACTGTATTTGGGGCAAAAAAAAATCTTTCAGAATACAGCAATGCAATTTAAATGGTCCTTAGACTGGGCTGGATGTTGCGGTATTAGCCTTCTAATATTTAATCTTTTCATCATTTCATTTTTTTCAATGAACTCCCACTTCAACTCACAAGTATTACTCAGGCTGTACCATGAACCTATGAATTGCTGGAAACTACAAAGGACTACCAGGTATAATCAAAGGAACATTTTCAAGTCTTTCTGTGGGGAAAACCCCGTATTTAACAAAACATCACAGTAACCCTCATGCCACAGTGAAGATGTTGGTGTATTACTGTCAGTTCTGTCACTGAGAAAATGTTTAAAACCTTCATGTTGGCCCCTAGGATTCTTTCAATGAATTAATACGTGCACAGATTTTCAACGCAGGTCCAAGCTTTATATTCATTGCACTCATAAGGTGATCCTCCTTCAACAAGAGGAGAGCTTGTCCATCAATTTCTTGTGCTCTAAATTCATCCGCAATATCTTGACAACCTACACAGTGATAGAAGTAAAGAATAACTGAGTTAGAAAAGTGAATTCTTAGATCCAATGACTGTGGCCATGCTAGAGGGTTTTGGCTAAGCAATTCCCAAGGCCTGCAGAACCTAAGGAATATTCAAGAGTTCAGTATTACAGAGGGAACTTCCGAGGTAATACCAAAGTTTTACTACAGCCTGTTGGAGTAAATCTTTTTCAATTTCAAATAATGGACATCTTTCTCATTTCACTAAGAGGAACAATTGTCATCGTCTCACAACTGAAGATTCTGGCAAAAACAGGATCAAGTAAGACCATAATTCACAGGTTCTTTCCAGCAATACAAAGACACACATATTGCACTGCTCTGTACAACTCAGGGAGAAAATCCACAGAGCTACAGTTTCCAAAGGGGTTAATTCCATCTGTACATTACCACCACTGGGTCAAGCAAACAGGATGCTGACTTCTGGACTTTAGCTTGACTGTCTCACAAAGACAGTTATCATCAGTTACCAGAATGAATATTCTCTACACATCAGTAACCCACTCCACAACTGCAACTTCATAATTTACAAAAAAAAAATCCAACTAAACTCTTTCTGAACATGAGATAACATCAAGTTACTGAGACCAACTACCTAAGAAACAAGACTGTTGGCTGCATTGTCCCAAGTAACTGACGGCCCCTTTCCAATGTAAAACACTGTAGAAATAAAACGGTTCCACAAGGGATATTCTAGGACATCTGTTAAGCTGAAGCCATCAGTTATGCCTGGCTGTATGGTAGCTCTGTTATAGAGACAAATGTCTTCCAATAATGTGAATAAGAGCACTCCTTGTCAGTTGTTCATTTGAAGCTTCTTTCCCCATAGCCACATTTGTTTCGGTGGGGTTTATGTTTTACATTCTTGATGCAGTCGTCTCTCCATCTGAGGAAACCTGAATGGAAGTACTGACATCCCAGCCTGAATTCATTTAGCCAAGAAGGCCAACGGCATCCTCAGGTGGATCAGAAGGGTTGGTGGATTGAGAGAGTTTCTCCTCCTCCCTCTACTCTGCAATGGTAAGACCACATCTTGAATATTGTGTCCAGTTCTAGACAACTCAGTTCAAGGACACAGAACTGCTTGAGAGAGTCCAGCACAGACCCACAAAAATGATGAATCATAGAATCATTACGGATTGGAAGGGACCTCGAAAGATCATCTAGTCCAATCCCCCTGACACAGCAGGATCACCTAAACCAAGTCACACGGGAACACATCCAGGTGGGCCTTGAATATCTCCAGTGAAGGAGACTCCACAACCACCCTGGGCAGCCTGTTCCAGTGCTCCGTCACCCTCACCGTGAAGAAGTTCCTTCTCAGGTTGATGTGGAACCTTCTATGTTCCAGCTTACAACCACTGCCCCTTGTCCTATCACTACATGTCACTGGGAATAGCCCAGCTCCATTCTCCTGACACCCACTCCTCAAATATTTGTAGACATTAATGAGGTCACCCCTCAGTCTCCTCTTCTCCAAGCTAAAGAGACCCAGCTCCCTCAGCCTCTCCTCGTAAGGGAGGTGCTCCACCTCCTTCATCATCTTTGTTGCCCTATGCTGGACCCTCTCCTGTGTGACTTGATCTAGGTGATCCTGCTCTGGCAGGGGAATTGGCCTATATGATCTTTCGAGGTCCCTTCCAATCACTAATGTTCTGTGATTATTATTGTGTAAGGGTTGTAACATTCCAGGTTGGAAAAGGTTCCTTCTGGCAAAGAATAAAGCTTTCTTTTCCTTTAATGATTTCTTAATGATTCTTAACAGATCTCATGCAACAATTATCAGCCACTATTAATGAAAGGAAAAGATTAACAGGTAATTTGCAAAGAGAAAGGTCTGATTATGAAATTTTAATTATAGCCACTGGCTACACCTCCAAACCTGTGTAATGTACGTTACAAATGTATAAATACAATCCTTGAAGTAGAAGAGTAATTCTTTAGCAGATGGCCAACATTTAATCAGAACCAAGGACTGTTTTCCACAGCATTTAAAACAATGCAACTTTAATACAAGATAAACATCCAGTTCTCGGGCATTATTTATTGCTATAAGAAGTTAGAGTGCTGTCTCATGGAGGGAAAAGAAAGAGTGTCAAACATTATTTACATAAGCTGCCAAAGCCATTAAAATGTTTCAGAGCTTTTATGTATTCTGTAGAATTTACTTGTAGTATTTCTGGTGCAGCCCAGCTACAAAATGTACCACAATGAATAAGAACATTTTTCAGGAGCCCAGGGTTGTCAAAGCACTCCTGGAATGGTGCTGCCAAGTCCAGCTACCAAGTGAAGATAATGCTGCCTGTAACATGAAGAAAAACCTTCAGACAAGCAACCATCCTCTGGAGGATTTAATGGCTCTAACATCATTGCAAAGGTTCTTATGTAAGTGCTGATAACAGACAAAGCCTCTGTAAGCCAAGCACTAAGTCAGTCTTCTGTTTAAAGGTATCACTGTTGAGACCCTGGTGATTTGCCAGACCACAGCACTTACAAAGAATGTGACAAATCAAGAAAAGTTTGTGTTCAGGGACAGTTGTTGTCCTACTGAAACAGATAACTGGCTGCCGTCACCACAGGCTTTTTTCTTTAAGCAGGACATGAAACATTTCCATCCCACCTCCTAAAACACCTTTTTCAAAGACATTTTGGAATTGTAAAGAATGGAAGTCTTTTAGTTCCCTCATCCAAGTATTTTGCGATATTCTTCGACAGTTTCACAATTGATTGTTGTGCAATAACTTGGCTAAAAAAAACCCAACCCTAAACAATGGATGGGAAGCAGGTGAACGTCCATTCAATAGTCTTGCAGCTCAATAATGGCAGTAGGACCAACTTCACTGGGGCTTAAACTGTTATGTGTTCCCCAAGAAGAAAGAATAGCAGTACAAGCATCCTACAATCTTCTCCAAAAACTCCAAAGGAATTCAGGAAAAGCCTGACAACAACACATGACTCGGGCACAAAAGCTCAGCCACAGGCTCTAGGCAGAAAGCTGTAAATCAAACATGTCCCCAAAGTTTATGAAAAGCTGACAAATCACTGTCTCCTACAACATGACAGATGGTCTGCTTAGACTGCACCAAGTATATAATTCAAAAGAGCATCATAAAAATCAATTGTAACGTTTCTTGTTATTATTCAACTCCAACAATGCAGGAAAAAGTATTTTTTCTAGAAATTACCTTGGCAATATATTGAACAGAATAAACCCGAAAACTGACAAAAACCATGTAACTGATAGGTTGTGAATATAATTTTAAATACCTACTGAGGCTTCAAAAAAAGTACATTTGAGAAACTAGACCTTAGTATGAATAGGAATAACTAATACATTTTCAGTAAATATAGATAAAACTAGAGGTTTTCTTAAAAAGGCACCTTATTTATAGAATACAAAAACCCTCTGAAATCCAGCAGCTGCTAAAATATTCTAGATAGAACAGCTCTAATCTCCAGCAGCTCAAGTGCAACAGCAAAAGTGGGACTAGCCCTACCAACATAGGATTTGTGCTGAAGAAAGAATCAAGAGGAAGGCAATCAGATTCCAGTTTCTGTCACCACCTAATGAGTACCCTTGTGTTGTCACCACACCATCTCACTGCACTGATCACAGAACATTAGGTATTGGAAGGGACCTTGAAAGACTACCTATAAAGAAAAGAGCTTTACTGTTAAAAAAATGGAACAAGTTATTGCACATACCAGGCAAAGAATGTATGAAGGCCCAGACTTCATCCACAGTCCATACTGAGGGGTCAGTTTGTACCACTGGTAACAAGTCAATGCTCTCTGGCATCTTCCTAATTCTTAGCTCCCTAAGTTCTCGTTCTCTTTCTCTTTCACTCTGTCTTCGTAGACGGGTGGTCATGGCAGTTGGAACAGCATCTTCATGAGTAGCTATGTCTTCTTCTGCAGATGGATAAGTAATTGGAAGCTGGAAAACGTAGTACAAACACACTGCAGTATTATATTTTACTTGTAATTCCCTAAACAATGCCATAGTTTTATGCAAATATATCCACAGACCTGTCTAAGAAAATGATCCCGTGATGCGCCATCAGGGCCACTTGGTCGACGTCCGCGTCGCCCAAGAATTTGGCTCTCTGACTTCCTATTCCAGCGACTGCTCTTGTCTGAAGCAAACAGCCCAAATTTCTTCGTGCAGCTAAGGCTGTGCCTAAAGAAGTAACATATGTATTCAGTAATGACCTAATCACCTGTCAGACTACAACCAAGTAATAATATAATTACACTGTTGTATACAAAAATGCTGTCTAATCAACGGCAGCGATAGGTGTCACAAATGTAAAAGTATCTCCAAGGCCACTTACTGAACTGCCTGTCTCTATGCAATACCAAATACATCTCAATCATCCCTGGACGATGTTTCTCTTTTCCATTACAGACACATATTTGCATTTTAACACGCAGCGCAATCCTGCTTCTCTAAAATGATTGTTAAAAGCTTTAAGTCACGTTGCATCTTCTCCTTCTGTTTTCTCTGTGTAGCGGACACCCAGCAAAAGGAGGATGGAGACAAAATCCATCCAAGATTAAGTGGACAAAACTCTTAAGACTACTCTTTTTAGTAGTGCCCCAACAACTACCAAATGAAAAATATACATTCCCACTACTTAAAATGAGAATTTATCATATGGGAGATTAAAAAAGCAGCAGATATAAGGAGAAAGTGGTGTCCAGGCCCACTGATGCAAAAAAAGAACAAAGTGGTGATTAAAAATGGGAAACTAATCCCCACTTCTGAAATATGTGGGACTGAGTATCAACTTTCCAGCTGTCATGATAGAAGATCTTGCATTCAGATGTTGGTCACTAATCCTTCGCCTTTTAACCAAACCAAAAGCAGCAATCTAAATCCAAAGACAAGAGAAACTAACCACTTCCTCCTACCAACCACATACAAGCAAAAGGCATCACTTAACTGTTTTCAGGAAAGGAGATGCTTTAGAAATTGCTAAATTATTTGTTATTTACTCCATATAAATAAGACTTCTAACAGTATTTTAAAAAATCTTAAATGTTTTTGGTGTCTATGCAGTATTTCAATTATGTCAAGAAAAATTTAGTTCCCATACACTCTGCATACTGCAGTAGAAGTCAAGTTTTACTTCTTTATTCTTCCATATCAGAAGCCACTTGGCTGTTTTTCCCTTAACCAGATAACAACAGTAATAACTCAAAGTACCTTTTGGCACAGGATGTGGAGCAGAATCTTTTTGATCGTAGAAACTTATTAGAATATCCCATTTTCCCACAAAATTCACACTTCAGCAGATCATTTTCAATTTCGTCCAGACCCTCTGAATAAAGGGGGAGGTATAAAGAAATTTGTTTCAATGACACAAAGTTATGATTAAAAATTTCTATCAAACAGGTAAAAGATTTTTAATACTACTTTAACAGAAGATTCGCCCAGGCTTAGCATGTCATACATTTCACTTGCAAACTGAACCTTCAGTTAAGATGTTCAATGAACTTAATCAGCTTGATAAATTTCCAGTCATCTATGAGCAACTATGGCCTCAAGCACAACAAACAGTTAAAGACAAGTGTTACAGTCCTCATGAACTGCTTATGAAGAGTTCACTAAGAGACCCTGCCGCTTCCTGGTCTAAATTCAAGCTCTCTTGCAATGACATAATGCATTAACCTTTTAAAACATTTCCTGTCAATAAGCAAAGGGACTTGTGAAAGCAAGTAAAACATTTATCTAATTAAAACATTTAATTTATCTGCATATAAGAAAGGATTACAGCATCCACCAAGGTACAGTCTGTTGTTACAGAATATTTTTCAGTCATTGATGAGATGTGGAGGCACTTTCTCTACTACTTGAACTCAAGACCCCAGCTGAGAAAAGTATCAGCAAAAGAAAAAGAAAAGGCTCAAAACATGTGCAAAATACACTGCTCAGAACACTTGGCTAAACAAACATTTCTCCCACATTTCTCATTTACAAGTCACTGTTGTGTACTCTTTGACTCCTTCTATTCACCTTCCACATTGGTACTTCTCATTTTACATAATCAGAAATTGCTAACTAGCTTTTTGTTCTGAACTCTTTGCTAAGTTCTGATGCCTGCTAAATGCAGGTATTTAAGTTTAATTGAAAGATATTAAGTATAAATTTGTGAAAGTCTTTATCGTGATGTTACTCACTAAACTGTTCATTAACACTGTTTTACTGACAAGGTTACAAGAAAGCACCAGGGCAGCAAAGAGCAAAAAATACTAAACTGGAAACACACCAAACCTGACCACCAGAGATACCATGTTCAAATAAATCACTCTCTCTCTAAAAAAGCAAAAACCTCTCATTCCCAATCCAGGTCATGCTACATGGAAAAAGGTGACAACACAGCAACGTGAAAAGTGATGCAAGAGCCTTTCCTTTAGTGTTTCTACCATACCTGCCATCGTACTTCGGCTTAGTATCAGAAAACCTCCTTTGCTCAACATCTGCAAGTGTGGATCTCTCTCTATGCTCGATGTTTCCTATTTTCCTATCAGCTGATCTAACAAATAGTGGCAAACTCTGTACATAAACCTACTACTCGCTGTCAGGAACAGTAACTAAACATGAATGATTGAGTAATTCCATAAAACAACAAATAAGCTGTTTGAATTCTGAGAAACACCAGTGTTAATACAGAAACGTTCTTAGGGAATGCTGCTAAAAACTAAAACAAGGTCCACTAACAAATTAAGGAGAAATCTATCACAAACCATGATCTAGAATATGTATCAGACTTTATTTAACTTGAAACATATCAGGTGAAGCAAAGTACTTAAAAAAATGCAACTCTACTCATGATCAAGAAAGTGAGTGATTTACTAAGCACACTGTGAAGCTCAGAGATTTACAAATCCCAGTTTGTATGTGAAGAAAAGTTGTGTAACCTCACTGAGTTGTAAATTAACCAAAAAATGTAAAATAAGTCATCATTTACCAGACAAAATTTTATTTAAAGCTGCTTGTGCTTGATGTTTTCACGTCACCTAATGCGCCTCTCAAAGAACGGATTAAGTGGAACCCCAGAAAAATTATGCAAAAAAAATAGCAACAATTTTAAGTTAAATCAAGGTTTAGAAAAATTCCAGTTGCACTGCAACCTTCTACTATTAATACGTCAGATACCTGCCTTCTAAAATTTACTCTGCCATGCCTAGTTACAAAGCAAAGCACTTCAAACACCTGCCACTGCCTGAACTAAACCATTACTGCAAAACAGAGGAAAGGCTATGGACTATCCTGAGATATACTAGTGAAAGAAATCCTTTAATCAGCCATAATTTAGGAAATTGTGGTTTATGTTTCATGTCAGGCACTGTTTTCACACTCTCCAAGTTCTTTCCACAGATGTTGTACTAACGCACAGGAGGACTGCAACCCATCTGTATTTCCTTTCACTGATGTGCTTCCAAGCCAAAGCAGCTTCTACTTAAAGTCAGTGCTACAAGTAAAAATACATTCTTAAGTTTCAGTGGTACAGTAAATCAGCCTTGAGCAAAAATTCCAGCTGTGGTTACGTGACTTCACTACCAACAAATGGTCTTCCTGAATGCAGACTGCTTTTTACCCTGTCTGCAATCCTCGAGTCGGGTCTGACTCTACACACTTATAAGCAGCAAGCGATATAAATCGCAGCGGTAAAAAATAACTTACCAGTATCTAACCTAAACCACTAAATCTTCTCAACTAATTGTTCCTTCTTACCCTACTCACTGCAATTTTGATATGAAAGAGGAAAATGAGAAACACAGGTTGGAAAACACCCTTGAGATCAGCAAGTTCAACCATTAACTCTACTTGACCAATGAAACCAGACAAATTTTAAAAGATCACCAAAACCAGCACCCATGCAATTGCCCAAGCTATGCAAAAGAAAATCCACAGGTGGTTGAAAAATTCTAGACTTTCAAATCTTTAATTCATACAAACAAGTAAGTTGAAGAATAACTTGGCTTTTGTAGGGCAGGCCATGGTTTAACTTCCATTTTGTTACACCTACAAGGCTGTCTACACTTGGGTTTGAACAGTAATAGTGGTGTACCACATCCAAAACAGTTGATTGCTGAGTTCTGAAAAATCCACAGTGATGATTAGATCAGATACTACACAGGGAACTGTCCAGTTCATGAGCTGTGCTGGAGACGACTGTATTCTAAGCAGGACAAGTGCAATATTTCTTGACATTTGTGTGTATCAACAGCAACCGCTGTCATGTTGCATAGCTAGCAAAAAACATGTGAAAATAGTTTGTTAGATGTAGTGTGAAGACTGGAGAAAGTTTCCAGAGGTACAGATGGGATGGTATTCTGTAATAGGTACAGAAGTGAAGGGGGGAAAAAATTTGATATTTAAACAAAAACTACAAACCTTCTGCAATCATATCCTCTATCTCTGTGTCCGATGAGTTGTCTGCGTGTTTTGTATTCTGCAAGTCTGATTCAACACACACAACACTCATGATTTGACCCTCCACTAGCAATCTTTTTTCTGCAGGCTGTTCTACCAGCAAAGATGAACGACTTACCTATTGCAATAAAAGCAAAGCAACAGTGATTAACTGAGCAATGAATGGCTGAAAATAGTATTTGTAACTTAGCAGTTGTAACTGAGACTAGAATCACAGTTTCTATTCCTTATCAATGAATTATTACATAGTGCCAAGGACCTAGTGTTTGTCAGAAAAATACAAAGACTTGGTCTTGCTCTGCAGAGTTTGCACTCATAGAGGAAGAAACACATTATATCTAGAGAAATAAAGGTATGGGGAAATGAGACGTGTTTAACTAACTAATAAGGGAGGTTCACAGATTTTAAAGTCCATTTATAGATTTAAGATTTTTCAAGACTAATTCTTACAGACACAGCACTATTCATGCCAAGCCAGTAAGGAGTTCATCAATGCTTTCCACAACAAATCTAATCACTTTTAAGACAATGCAAACAGTAGAGAAGCAAACTGAATGCTCTAGAAACAGGTTATCAATCAGTGGGGAAAAGGGCAAATCCACCATTTGAAAAATTATTCAAGATCTAGATAGTTATCAGGTTTAAAAAAATAATTTGCTTCCAAAACTAGGAGTGAAAACTTCAAAGCAACCTGTACACTTACTGGGAATGGCTCCAGCCCCTCCTGAATCACAAAGCCTTCTATTACATGGGTCAGGATCTGTGGTTTAACAATAGCCTGTGGAGGCTTGTTCTCCAGGCTAGGAATGCTATTGGGCATCGAGGTGCTGGTGCTCCTTGTTGTTGCTGCTGGAAGCAAAAGAGGTGGTGGTGGAATTGAGGCATGTGAAGGATCAGATGGAGATTTAATTACTGAAGCACTGACTGATGATGTCACAGAAGGCAGACTCCCATGTTCTGCAAAAAAATAACCAAGTAAGTTTAGTTTTCATCCCTTATCTCTAACTGTTGGCTCAGAATTCTAGAAATGAGGCAATAAACATACATATCTCTGTACCTATCAGTCTTGTAGCACAGACTTTTCCCTATGGTTTATAGATTCCAACTTAGAAACAAGATGGGTTTCCTTGACAGATCATTCTGCAAATGAACTGCTCTTATGCAAACATTTTTGTTTACTCAGTACCTACTACCTATAAACACAGTTGAACTACAAAAATCTGTAAGTCAAAAGCGTAGATTTTCGAATGCTGGATACAAGAGCAGCAAAGGTACTTCTAGACAGAATTTATTTTTGGAGATGCTTATTTTGGAGTCCCAGTAACCTGCAGGGTTCCAAGTACATAAAACAGCAAGAGAGTAAGCACCACTTCAGTTGGATTCAGTTGTATATGTAACATATTATAGAGAGAGAGACAGAGACATCCATACACGTTATACTAGAGAGAGTATACATTTGTGTATTTAGAACACTAGGGAAGTTACATTAGTTGGCAGGACACCAATTGACAAAGGAACTTGTAATTCACTGAAGAAATATTTTCCCTCCGTAGCTTCTGCGTGAAGAAAAGCTCCATACTGTGGCATATTATAAAAATGGTGCCAAGAAAGCATCATACAGTGCAGACAACCACTTCAACAGTACTTAAGATCACTGACTCCATTTCTACAAAACCAACCTTCATAGAATCATAGAATCACTACGGATTGGA